>BMAC01000579.1:196350-228813 GCA_014905375.1 Phtheirospermum japonicum
TCGCCGTTTCTGCCGTGACGCGCCGTGCCAGTCGCTGCTGCTCCTGCTGCCAAAACTGGCCTGAGTTTAGATCGGAGTTGCCGCAGGCCGCACGCCGGAGCCGTTCTCTTCGACAGCGTCTGTCGTCGTGCCGGAGTTCACCTTGCTCCGCCTACCGCTGCTGCTGTCAGTGTTGCCGCAGCAAGCCGACGATCACCTGCTGTCGTCGCATCCCGAACGCCGTTCGTCGCCGGAAGCTCCAGCCGCCGCGTCCTCCTCCGCTGTGAGGTAACCTGGTTGATCAAGGTACACATTGTATAAATATATATGATATATACTATGTACAGATCATGCTAAATAAATATGTGAGTGTGCATGGTATATATGTGGAACATATGTGTGTGCAGACTGTGTATCGTACGCATGTRTGTAGTGTGTTTCATATTTATGTGTGTTGTGAACATGCATAATGATAAGTGAGATGCATACATGCAGTATGTACATTTATTGAAATGCTTGCTTGAAGTATATATATTTATAAGATACATTGATTATATATATGCGTTTGATATGTATGCATGTTTAATATATTTAAACTCATGCTGTAATATATATGTGTGCTTAATATGTTAATGTTATATATATATTAGCWTGCTGTTATATAATTATTATATATATATATATATGTATATATGATATATGTATATAATATAATTAAATATATAATTAATATATTAATATATATATAATTGTTATATATAAATTTAATATATTAATATATATATATATATATATATATATATATATAATTGTTATATATATACGATTAATAGAAACGGGTCATGCTCGTTCGATTTTGAGAATATCGAATTATTTCTATTTATTAAAAGCAATTAAAACATTATTTGAATTAATTTATTATAAAATTGGACCGTCGTCAATTGAATTCGATTCAATTTAATTTAATTTTTAAAAATTTTTGTTTTCCGCTGCGCGACGGTACCCTCGATTTCCAACAGTGTTATGGGGTGAAGCAAATGGCTGGTACTCATTTTGTCTTGCCCACGACATTTACTAGCGGTTCTCCAAATGTCGTTTCACATAATTTTTTCTATTATGAATTGTGTAGCTTATTTATATGTTAAATAGTGCAACCAATTTAGATCTATCAAGTATTTGTTTAAATAGGGCAATAAATATAACTATAGGTTCACTATAACATTCTATCAGAACAAATGTGAGGATGTAGAGGGTAAAGATATTGATGAGATCAACATGTATTATGATTATCATTATATTTTTCCACGCAAAGCGGCGTGGAGAATATTAGTTTATGAAATTCAGTATAAAGCTCCACCTATCATGTGTTTGAGTTTTTATCTTCCAAAAGAGCATAATGTATTGTATAATGATAATGATCACGCAAGTAAAAAACACCATACTATGTTTTAGGTTGGTTCGAGATAAATATGAAAAATCTGGAAGCATGGAGTTTGCCTTATGTTCAGTTTCCTAAAAAAAAAAATTAGTACTCAAAAATAAAAGAATGGACACCTAGGAAACTAGATTTGTTTTCATTAGTACGAATTTACTATATTCCGCCAAAATTGATAAAGTAATGGATGCAATATATTCAACCAAGAGTGGTGTATTTCTCATCTATAGACACAGTGGATGCTTTCTACAACTGTTAAATCTAATAGTGGAATTGTTCTTAATGTAATATCTAATGACATAACTTTTATTCTTCTTCGAAAAGAAGAACTGGGCATTCTAGATTTAGGGTTACTTTTAATATCCACCAAGATTTCGATTATTACTGGTACTCCACTTGCAAAATTAATGATGGATGCGCATCTCATTATTTGGGACGAAACTCCAATGATGCATGACCATTATTTTGAAACTCTGGATAAAATATTGAAAAACGTGATGACATTGCAAAATATTTCTAATTCACAGCTTCCATTTGGTAACAAAATAATAATTCTTGGTGGAGATTTTCATCAAATTTTGTCGGTTGTTCCAAAAATTATTAGACCAGACATAGTTCACACAGTGATCAAATATTCGCACTTATGGACTCATTACATAGTTTTGAAGTAGACCAAGAATGTGGTGCTGCAAAATCACAATTCAGATCCCAATTGTGTCAAGTTAAAGAAAGTTTTCAACTCGATAAATAGTTTAGGAGATGTAATAGTTGGAGGACCAAATGATGGTATCGTTCAAATTGAGATCTAAGTTATCTATTATTGAAAGATGGTAGTGACTATGTTCTGTCAATTGTGGCGAGCACATATCCACAATTTGGAAAAACTACTGAATGTTTCGCTTATTTGGAGGGTCGGGCTATTCTTTCCCCAACACTTGATGTTGTCGATTTGATTAATAAATATATGATGTCATAAAATTATGGAGAATGTGAAGTATATCTTAGCTCTGATAATGCATGCAAATCTGACTCAAATATTGACATATTGTAGGACGTCCACTCACTATAGTTTCTAAATACCATTAAATGTTATGGATTGCCTTTATGAGCTAAAATTAAAAATTAGAATTCCACTCATATTGTTGAGAAATATCGATCATTCACTTGTGTTGTGTAGTGTTAGTTGTTAATTTGACGGTCATATTGTACAGGCTAATATTTCTCAAGAAAGCAATGCAGGTGAATTGTTGTTATTGACATTTTGAATACTATTCGATTTTTAAATAATATTTAAATGATTTATATATAGGGAGCAGTTATGGTAAAACCATTTTTGGTGTGAGAACCAGTGATGGTTCTTACCGAAATACACACATATACACATATATATAACTTAAGTATACATATATACAATTTTTTATTTAAATATTTTAATACATTTTAAATAATTCTTTTTATTTTAAATAAAATAAAATAAAAAATTATCGTGGAACGCACGAGTACAATACTAATTTAATATAAGTGAAAGAGTATAAAATATGCAGTGCTTATGTGGATAGGTCAACAACCATAAATGAAAGCATATCAAAACAAAACAACAAAAAACATATATACACGCACAATAATTTGCCTTTCATTTAAATCTTTTCATTTGGCGAAAGTGTCATATTTTTCCTACATCAAGAGAGCAGATAATTAACAAGTGTGATCAGAATATTGATGTAAAATGAGGTTGATAGAATATCGTCAAAACTTGCATAGTAAAGGGAAATGAAACACAAAAATCATAAATCCAAAAACCAATTCGATTTACCAACATACAACTAACCAAGGAACTTGCATGTAATTCGATCTCACTAATAGCATTTCTCCAAACCAACTGCTCTACAACCGTCAACGAAAGCATAAAAACTAAAGAGTAGAATATGCATTTTGGAGAACTCAAGGTCCTAATTGCAATATATGAAAAATAAATTCCTAAAAAACCCCTAAAACTCAAATTAAACCCAGATTTTGCAAATAACCCTAGCTTTGAATTGACTAAATTGACCCTCAGTTTTTCTATGGATCAAGAAATCAGAAACTCACCATCCGAAATCACACGTTATGCGAAATACTTTTATAAATGTAAAAACCAACACCGTTTCCCATAATTGTTCCGTATTTGTCACTTAAAATAAACAAATAAATAAGAACTATGATAGTGCATTATGTCCAAGAAACACACGAATGATTGGCATGAGTAACAATGGAATATGGGCTTCTAGTAGTAAGTAGAAAATCATGTCAAGCTTTATGCACATAAAACCTGGAGAGGATCTTATGGCTGTAACCCAAAATCAAAACAACCAAACTAGACCCCATAACGTTTATTATCTTATTTAATTTTTGTTTACATTTAATTTCTAAAAACAAAAGGAGTTGGGTAAATATATATATAAAGGTAGCATTAAAGGTTCCCCACATTGAAAAGGAAAAGAGCATATGCTAGCATTATAAAATTTGGGACCCATTTTATGTTCGTCATCATTAATCTATGATGGTTTTATGCCCACGCCTATTTTTCAAACAATTATTACGTCCTCTCACAGCCTTTGTTTTTTGGTGATCAAATTTCTAGTGATTAAAGATATATGATGTGCCGCTTTTTCTAATTGCAGTTGGGAATCATTTGTTATGTGCTGCGCACACGGGTGATTTGTTCGGAATTATAATTGAAATTGACAGTACAGATCGATAGAATATTCTCGGACCTCTCCTGTGTTTTAAATATATATATATAAATCAAATATGAGATTTTATTAATACATAGGAGGGGTCTCGGACCTCTCCAATATTTTAAATATATATATAAAAATCAAATATGAGATTTTATTAAAACATAGGAGGGGTCTGAGAATATTCTATCGAACTATACTGTCAATTTCAATTATAATTATATATATAAGATTGAGTTCAAATGAGAATCCGTCCTTATATGTGAACCTAAACACTCATCTTAACTTTAGGTTTAATCATGCGTGTGAATAAGATTTTTTCTATTTTTTTTAATTTTATTAAATTAATAATATAGTAGGTAAGGAAGGTTTATGTCTTTTTACATAAATCAACAAATAATCCTCCTTCTTTGCGGCTTCGCCATCCCAAATTTCCCCAACCAAATCAGAAAATCTGCAATCTCCTTCCTTCTCCAAGCCAGAATCGGCGTCGGCTGTGCCCCTCCCCTTCGGTCGTCGGCGGAAGCAATTCGTAGCCGGCGGTTCCCGATGACACCCCGCAGCGACAGGAGATGACAGTGAATCGGGCGACAGGAGATCGACGACCTCTCCATCCCTCGAACGTCGCCCGACGGCTGGAAGTGCGGCGCCGCACCACTCCGTTCAGTAGGTGGAACGACGGCTTACGGAGGTGGTGATGCGGCCGCGGATCGGGGTTCATTCAGACGGCGACAGTGGGGATCGGGGTTGATTCAGACGGCTGGAAGTGCGGCGCCGCTCCACTCATTCGGTAAGTGGGACAACGACTTTATGGAGATGGTGATGTGGCCGCGGATCGGGGTTGATTCGACCGCGGATTCGACGAACGGCGGCAGTGGGGTCATTGGGTGGTGGCGATTTTGGATTGCCGGGTTTGATGCGAACGGATGCGATGGTTGATTCGGACGACTGTGATTGGTTGTCATATTGGCAGTTGGGGTTTAGATCCTTTGATTGCCGGCTGTCACTCGGCGGCTATGGACTTTTGTCGAACAGGGTTCGACCGGGGGTTTTTGGGTTGGATTTCCGGCGATGGTGAAAAATAAAAAGTAGTGGTCGTGTAGTGAAAAAAGTGGTGCAACAATATTAGGAAAGCACTCCAAATAAACTATCACAACCAACTTATTAAAAAAGCATTGCTACGTTATTATAAAAATACTAGTTATATAACAAAATTCCAAATTCTTATTCGTAAAATAACAGTGCTTTTATACGGTACTGTAGTGCTAAAATTAGTCATATGTGATACTTTTAATATTCAGGTTTTTAAATTTAATTACATTGATTTATATTTACATTTTTAAATATGCAATATGTATATTAAATCGTAGATCTTGAGAATGTGATTAATTTGGTATATATTTTATTTAAAACGAATAAAACTTGAGAAAGTTATGGTTTGTTGAAGATTTGTGTTTTATTTTAAAATTTTAATTTGCAAACGTAACAATAGTTATATACGAAATTTGTGATACTTTTTTAATACAGTCGTAGTGCTCTCTTTTCTTTACCCGTTGTGCTTTCTAAGGAGCAATGCAGTGCTCTTTATAAACTTTGATATATGTCCAAAATACCATTTTTATTAATTTAATGCAGTCTTTTTATATAATTACCCTGCTGACATGTCATGTTCTCAACCATTAAGATTATCCGATTTAGTGGTCAAGATAAGTCCTTAGATTCACATATAATGACAGGGTTTCATTTGAACCCAACCCCATATATATATGAATTGAATCCAATTCATTCAATTATTAAAATGAGTCTGTTTTCTTCAGTCTGTTGTCTTCAACCATTAAAATTTATTGAGATGGTTGTCAGGAGTTCCCCTTACTTTGGCCATGACTATATGTTTTCTAAAATCTTATTATTAGCAATCTTATAATAATAAAAAGTATATAATTTCGACACCACACTTCATTTCCGTTGTTTTCACGCTGTCGCATCAGTCTCCTCTGAGTCTGCAGGCAACATTAATTTTCATATTTTTGTGTAATCTCGACACCACACTTCATTTCGACACCTCACCATTAATAAACGACAAAGAAAGGTTGCATACATGGAGACATAAGGGTGCACCAGCAGCAGCAGATCAGCCCAAGGAAGAAGACAAAAACACCTCAGCACATGCATAAGAGAGTAGCCATGCACCAGCAGTAGAGGATTGTGATGCCAACGGTTAAAAATAAGAATAGATGGAAACCTTATCTATTTGTACGAAAGAATGACAGCTGGTTCATCTAGATGATTTCATGGCTTGTATAAATAAGCACAATGTATTGTTAGCTTTAATCAATAAAAAAAATATTCTGCTTTGTTTTGTGAATGCTTTTCTAACCCTAGCAAAATGCTCAGACGCTTTTCTTATTTTCTGGTTATGTTTCTTTTTATGGTACCAAAGCCATTGATCTATCCTTTTCATTAAAAAGCTTCTGCCTTTGTCATTTTTTCTCCTGTCTTTTTCATGGCTACATGTTCAGCAATAAATGTCTTGGAGCCTTTGGTCCAACTGCAAACACAGCTTGTCACTGTCAAGCTAAGTGGCAATAACTATTTATTATGGGAGCAATAAATATTGACTACTCTCAGAGGCTATAGATTAGAGGGATACATCATAGGAGATATTGTGGTCCCAGAAAAATTGATTGCCGGTCAAGATGGTGAAACACCAAGGATGAATCCAACTTACCTTAATTGGATCAAGCAAGACCAGCTCATTGCCTCTTGGCTCTTGTCATCCCTCTCAGGAAATTTGCTTGTAACAACTTTTGGATTAAGAAATGTTAAACAAATCTGGGATGCATTAATAAGATCTTTTACCACTCAGAGTTCTGCTAAAGTTATGCAATTGAAGCTGCAGCTTCAAACTCTCAAAAAGGGAAATCTTTCTATCAGAGACTACTTCAACAAAGTCAAGTCCATATGTGATATGATATCTATTATTGATGAAGGTATCAAGGAGACAGATCAGACAGGTCTTGGATCTGAATGATCTAGTCATTGTTTCCCTCATAACAAGACCCAAAGCTTGGACACTTATGGAGGCCTGTGCAGGATTGCTCTCTTATGAAAGTTGAATTGAAGGAGTTGAAAACAACAATTAGCCTATGGGATCAGACAATTCTCAGTTTTCTATCAATTTAGCTACTCAATATCAAGGAAACAAAAGGAACTTTAACAATCTAAGTGCTAGAGGCAGAAATAACTCAGCTAGGGGAAGAGGCTCTTATTCAAGAGGAGCTGGAAACGGTGCTAGAGGCCGTGTCGGGAGATTCTCCAACAGTAGCAGGCGAAAGTGTCAAATGTGGTTATAATAATCACACTGTAGAGAAATATTATTATAGGTTTGATGAATTATTCATCTACATCCTACAACAACAACAACTAGTCAAGCTCTAATGCCTCTCCTGCTGCTCATATGGCCAGTTTTAGAAACAATGGTTCAGAAAGCAGCCAAGATAGCCTTTGTATCCAGATTCTGGAGCAATAAACCATCTTACCTATGACTTTGGAAACTTGAGCATGGCTTCAGATTATCAAGGGCATGATATGGTTCAGGGCCATCCTCCTTTTGATGTTTTTAGGAGGGCACTCAAGCATTGTAATATCCCTTTCAATGATAATAAAGTTAATTCATTATGTTCTGATTGTCTTGAAGCTAAAGCACACAAACTGTCTTTTCCTAACGGTGTAACTATTTATAACCACCCCTTTGATCTTGTTCATAGTGATCTCTGGGGGCCAGCTCATGTCATTTCACATTCTAGTTTTAAATACTATGTGAGCTTTATTGATCACTTCACAAGGCTCACTTAGTTTTACCTTTTTAAACAGAAATCAGACACCAAAAAAGCCTTTATACATCTCAAAGCCTTAGTTGAAACTCAATTTAATTGTAATATTAAAACACTGCAAACTTATGGAGGAAAGGATTTTTTAGCCTTAAGACCTATTCTTGCTCAGATAGGTATACAACAAGGGTATCTTGTCCATATACCTCACAAAAAAATGGATTAGCTAAAAGAAAGCATAAGCAAATAGCAGAAGTAGGTCTCTCTCTCATCTCTCAGTCCGAAATCCCACTCTTATACTGGGATGAAGCCTTTACAAGTGCAGTATTCCTCATTAACAGGCTACCTAATAAGACTTTGCACTATAAGACACCTCTTGAAGTTTTAACTGGACATAAGCCTGATTATTATTCTCTGAAAGTCTTTCGTTGCCTTTGTTATCCTTTAATCAGACCTTAAAATGTTCACAAACTTGAGCAAAGAAGATCCCTGCTATTTTCCTAGGATATATCCCTTACCACAAGGGTTATAAGGTATTGTTGCCTTCAAAGAAAATAGTAATCACAAGACATGTAGTCTTTGAGGAATCTTCATTTCCCTTTCACAAAACTAATCCTATCTTACACACTTTCCCTACATCTACATCTGTAGCTGCTCTACTTACCATATCAAATTCACCTCTTGCTGCAGACTATACATCTCCATATCACAATCCTTCACATCATTCTCCTGCCATGAACACAGCCCACACACCCTCCACATCCTCTAACTCTTCTACTTCTTCTATTTCAGGGGGCATTATTACTATATATTTGCCAATTGACAGTGTTCATGCTCCCTCATCTCCTGTTGCAAATGTTCCTAATCAAGTTGCAGGTACACACCAGATGATCAGAAGACCCAAGGCTGGCATTTACAAGCCTAAAGTTCTATATGCTGCCAGCTCAGAATATGTTGAACCTCAGAATGCACTTGAAGCATTGGCCATCCCAGATTGGAAAATGGCTATGCAGGTTGGGTTTCAAGCCTTGATCAAGAACAAGACATGGACCCTGGTTCCTATTCCATCTCATAAGAAAATTATAGGCTGTAAATAGGTATTTATGCTAAAAAAAGAACCCAAATGGAGAAATTTTCAAGAACAAGTAAAGACTTATTGTAAAAGGCTACAATCAGGATCGAAGATGGGATTACACTGAAACATTTAGCTCTGTGATCAAGACAAGTACAATCAGGGTCATTCTTTCCCTTGCCTTGTCTTTTGGTTGGACTTTTAGGCAAATTGATGTAGACAATGCCTTACTCAATGGAGATATTGATACTGAGATTTATATGGAACAACTTATTGGCTTTGAGAAGGTTTCTAATCCCCCATTTGTTTTTAAACTACACAAATCCCTATATGGCCTCAAGCAAGCTTCAAGAGCCTGGTCTAGCAAGTTTGGTGCTGTTCTGCTCAAATTAGGCTTTAATGTCTCTCAAGCTGATACACCTCTTTACATAAAACACTCAAGTTCATCATGTTTACTCATAATGGCCTATGTTGATGACATAATCATCACTGGAAGTGACAGCAAAGCCATTGATCAGTTGGTTCAGCAACTTCAATCCTGGTTTTCTATTAAGGATCTTGGTCCCCTCAACTTCTTTCTTGGAAATCAGGTTTCTCAAACTCCTGATGGTTTATTCCTCAGTCAGAGGCAATATGCAGTTGATACTCTCTATAGGGCTGGTATGAAGGGGGCAAACAGCTTATTCACTACTATCGTCTCTCATCCACCTCTATCTAAGCACTGTGGCCAGCCTAATCAAAATGGTTATCAGCACAGGATGATTGTAGGAGCTCTCCAATATCTAACCATGACTAGACCTGATATTTGCTATGCCGTGAACAAAGTGAGCCAGTTTATACCATGTACTCTTGATCTACATTGGAAGGCTGTGAAAAAGATATTGATATATGTTGCAGGGATAATGGATAATAGATTGAAGTTGACAAGATGTAACAGCTTCAGGATAACAACTTTTTCAGATGCTGACTGGGCTGCTGATGTGGATGATAGGAGGTCCACATCTGGAATCTGTGTTTTCTTAGGGGATAATCTCATTTCTTGGAAGTCAAAAAAATAGCCTAATGTGTTTAGGTCAAGCACAGAAGCTGAGTACAGAAGCTTGGCCTTGACAACTTGTTAAATTATGTGGTTAGATTCTCTTTTTAATGAATTGAAGATACAATTAATCAAGCCTAGCACAGTTTGGGTGGACAATCAAGGAGCCATAGCCCTTGCTTCAAATCTTGTACATCATTCAAGAATCAAGCATCTGAAATTAGACTTGCATTTCATCAGGTAGAAGGTTATGAACCGAGTAATATCAGTCAGACATATACCTGCTGTATATCAGAAAGAAGACATTTTAGCTAACGCTTTGTCAGGACAATTCTATGCAAGGATGAGAAATAAGTTGTCTATCACTTCTGAAGGATGCATAGAACTGAGGGGGAATAATAAAGGACAAAGAAAGGCTGCATGTTCATTTAGACATAGGGTGCACCAGCAGTAGGAGATCAGCCCAAGGAAGAAGACAAAAACACATCAGCACATGCACAAGAGAGTAGCCATGCACCAGCAGTAGAGGGTTGTGATGCCAATGGTTAAAAATGAGAACAGATGGAAAACTTATCTATTTGTACGGAATAATGACAGCTGGTTTATCTAGATGATTCCATGGCTCGTATAAATAAGCACAATGTATTGTTAGCTTTAATCAATAAAAATATAATCTGCTTTGTTTTGGGAATGCTTTTCTAACACTAGAAAAATGCTCAGCCGCTTTTCTTATTTTCTGGTTATGTTTCTTTTTCACCATCGCCGCTATCCTTGGCCATGACGGCAACGTTTGGGCCCAGAGCTCAACCTTCCATCACTACAAACATGAGGAGGTAACATATATAATAAATGATTTTGATGCTCCAGGTTCATTAGCTTATAGTGGATTGGTCATCAGGGGCACCAAGTACATGGTTATTCAAGGAGATCCTGGTGCTGTCCTCTAAGGGAAGAAGGGATGTGGTGGTGCCACTGTTAGAAAGATAACTCTATCTTTGATCATTGCAATCTAAGATGAGCCAATGACTCCCGGGTAGTGCAACATGGTCGTTGAAAAGTTTAGTTATTATCTTATTGAACCAGGTCTTTAACTGTTGTGAAATATCCTTTTATACCGTATTTGAAGTTGTGGTTTCTCAGTATTTATAAGAAGAGTATTGTGTTTCCAAAGCACTAAATGGTCTCTCAGCCTAAATTCAAACAAGGCTTGTCTTGCCTTTGCATCTTATGGTTATGAAACTGTTGTTATGATTCCATGCAAGTAAATTATATATTTTTGGGTGGTTCAAGCGATGGATATGTTTTGTTTCCATGAACATCTTTTGTAGATACATAATTGGGTTATGACTTAAAAAAAGTATATAATTTCACATTTTCCCACCATTTTATTATATGTTTTCTATCATGACCACCCTTTCAGAATGGATATTATTTGGACCAACAGTATATAATTTGACATTTTCAATGGATTTTAGTATTATAGCTGGTCGGAATTCTTTACTTTGCAATTTTCTATACGTTCTTTTTCAAACTAATTAGCATTGTATATCTGCCGAGCCTTACATTTCTCAGAATCAGGGGCGATGAATTTGGCTTTCTATACATTCCGTAATTTGTTTACAATGTTTCCTTAAATTATGCATTTTAGATCAGGCAATTTTGAGCATGTAGCCGACAACCATAAGTTTGTTTTTATTTTTCACTCGTTGTCTTTTTTGACTCTGTGTGCTTGTTTTGCAGGAATTAGAAATGTATTGAGATGGTTGACTAGAGTTTTCCTTTTTTGGGTCATTTTTATATGTTTTCTATCTTTTTTATTTTTTAGCATCTATTTGTGTATTTTATATAATGTCATTTTTTAGCATAGCCATGAGAGCAGCATCGTAAACTGGTGAGTTTGGAAGATATATAGTCATACGTATTACAAAAATTGCATAAAATTCATATAATTATAGCATATCTATAATATAATCATAGCAACTAGTATAAAAATCATATAATCATAGCAACTTGCATAAGAAGCATCGTTAAAAATCATATGATTAATACAAAAATATTGATGCAAAGAAACACACAAAATAAATAATTAAGAAGCATCACCAAAAAGAGACAGGCACTTGTATGCAAAGCACGCAGTCTATCAGTTGACATCAACAATTCGTTCAAACCTAGATTAATGCAAAAATCCCAAAGTTTATAACACCACTACTATTTCACTCCAAAGTCCAAACCTAGATTAATGCAAAAGCCATCTAGTTAAAACACCACTACTTATTAAAAATAAACGTAGCAAAGCTGAAAATGTATCGCTGCTACATAAATTATTTCATACGGATGCCTACACATCATCTATGTTAACATCACACAAACAAGTGATAAGAAGTTGTGCCACGTAAATCTCACCATCTTCACATTCTAGTTAGTAATGCAGGAGTACCGCTTCCTTATTCCAGCGGGTGCGGACGTTGTTCATAGATGTAAGTATTGTTGTGCAGTACCGAGCTCTTAAATAGAGCATTTGGGTTGGAGCTATCATTTTTGAACCCACATTTACAACCACGAACGCCTTCACACATGTACTTTTCCATGTGATGCATCACATATATCGCACAATCATGCTGATTGGTTTCATCTCTCCACCACATTTTCAACCTTAAGATCAACGATTTACCGAGCTCGGTTATTTTTGTCCCTAAGCCATTCATCAACAAATATTCTACAAACATATCTCTCTGTACAAATCAACAAGAATACACAGTATTAGCACAACAGAATCACTTGCATTATCATGGGATTTATATATCATAAAAATCGAATAGATCATTATTCTGCAGATACATAACAACTTCAATAATTTGAAGTTGAAACAAAATTTCACTTCAATAATATCTATACCAGTAATTTTGGCACATCCCCATATTTCTCCTCTATTGACATGGAATCCATTGCGTTTGAGTTTTCTATGATATCAGTCATAAACCTCCTTACGTTAAAAGCCACCAAATAGAAATGTGATGCATGGTACACGGGGAAAAAGAAACGTGAAGGTATTAATTTTGTAAATTAAAATGTTAAAGTAATTTGAAAACAATTTTTTTCAACTTAAAAACACCAGTTACCACATTAATATTGTCAATTCGCATCCCCTATGTGTGTTTTAGTTCCTCACTTAGCCTTTCGAAAAATTTACTTTGTCTTCTCTCCATATATCAGGTCGGATTTGCATCAACAACACTATTACATATAATATGAACAAATTAGGCTAATACATCAAATGAATTTTTGTCATAATAAGTTTGATCATGACTTACACATGGGTCTGTAGTGAAGAAAAATATGCACGGTGAATTGGGTGCCCATAATCGTTCATTGTGATTCATTATTGTGCTCCAAATGTCTAAAACATGCGTGTTCACAAGGGACGTGCCCCCTACTATACGTTAGAGAATAGGGGGCACGTCCTCTGTGAACACGCACAATCATTTGAAATACAAGCATATATTTATATAAAATATTAATGAATATGATAGAATGCAGACTAACGAATACACATCTTCATTTTGCATTATCCAGAAATAAAGACCTCTTTCGGTTTTATTCAAATCTTCCGTCATTTCAACGCATCTGCAAACGAAGTGTGACGAGAACTTTGTCGTCTGCTTCATCTCATTCTGGTTCATGAGCACCGTTCGGTGGGTTGGGACAACTAAGTTCTTCTGCACATATTTCATAGTAACATCACACATTAGGCTAGCATCATGTAATAAAAAGATTAGCATTTTATGGACAATATATTATCATATGTATTACGAAAATTGCATGAAATTCATATATTTATAGCATATCTATCATATAATTATAGCAACTTGCATAAAAAAACTTTTTGTCATAGACTGCAACATCATCTTCATAAATTATTTAGGCATCGTTATTGTACTAAAATAAAGAAGAGTGGACTGTTTTCATAACACACGTCTCCAATTTTTGGTAATTGCTTACGGCAGGCATCGACCAATATATCCTTCCCTTTCCTAAAGCACTAGGCATCCGCTATGCCATATGGCTACCCATGGATAACATCCTAGTACAGAATATAAATTTATAATGCGTAAGCAGAATTTAACAATATTTTTAATAATATATTAACACGATATTCGTGCTATATTTGTAATTAAATTTCTTACCTTTTTGTTTGGACTAGTTCTTCCATCACTCACACTCAATCGCTGCTCTTAAATGCCACCAGTACCCGCTCCATTAGTTTGTTGACCACAGTTGCTACCTTAATTCACAACAACATATGTTCAATTAGTTCATGTAGGTAATTACAAACAACACCATCAAAATGTATACAAAACAGCACATTTTTGTGCTAAAATTCACATGCAGAATTACATGCCATTCTACGGCGACTGGCTTCCCAACTACCATTCCCGTACTCTGTATGTCAACGATGCCGACATCAGTTGTATCATAGATTTTAACAGAACTTGCTTCCTATTAATCAAAAACAATATAAAACACTTAATATGGCCTAAACATGAGTCGTCTAATATTCCTAAACTTATACAAGTAATAACAACACTTATATAAGGCATGCGACATTTGCAGGCTTGCGACATTTTTAGGATCAGAAAGGTGTTCACAACGGGCATCCTGATAAACATCACCAATAACACACAATTACCAATTAAATATACAATAAAGCGACATCTACTAATATAGTTCACGATATATAAATAGTAGCATTCTACACTTTATAAATAAGTATTAAAAATCATGCCTTACTCATCCGACTAGTTTTGCCCTCCGTTATCTCAGATGGTTGCTCATAGTATGCACCATAATTCAAGAAAATGAAAAAAAAAAGAATTCAATCAGTTAAAGTAGAAAATTAAAATTATCGACTTAAATTATTATAAATATTTTTTCACTCAACCATCCCAATCATACCTCCTGTGTCAAACCAATGCTGAAGCTCGGCCCATCATTCCGCTTCTTCTTCAACTCCTCACTTATCAAAGCATCTCACTCCATCTGTTCTAATAGTGTTATTCGTTCAGGATGACCCCAGAAGTCATCTTCATCTTGTGTGTTATAGTAATGTGCAAGCACAAGTGCCCCATCGGGATTCCACCGTGAACATTTCATCCTAAAAGACCCTGTGCAGTTTGAATGACTCGTTTGAAGTGCGGATTGTCAAACACATGTTGCGGAGTCATTTATACCATCATCATAATATCCACCATCGTAGTAGCCATGAGACTTGCCTTTGCAATTAACCATTCTGCATACAGATGCACATCACTACCTTCCAAGTCTTCATTTTGTATGACTGGTTGTGCACTTCATACATCCTCATTGCTTGGTTAATATCGCTCGTCTGGGAAGCCGCTGTCAAAACCATTTGCATCAGTTTCCATCTTCTGGCTTTATTTTAGTAAAGCCATCGTCCAAGTCTTGATTACTGGAAATGACCTCGTTGAACCTCTCATATAGAGCTCAACTCTATCAGCGTACAACACTTGGTGTAATTTGGTATACCAATTTTCATTAACGTTAAAGAATAACTCCCCCCCATACCAGAAAAAGAAAATTTAAAATACTATTACAACACCACTAGCTATGTATTAGCACTTCACATATTTATTCAAAAAATTCAGTTACACACACACAACGTTGGGTCCACATCGATCGGTAGTGTACTTTTAAATAATTTCAAATCCAGCAAACAAACACGTACATGGCTAGCATAAAACGAGTGCAATGTGAAACTCAACCTACACTTACAGTGAGAAATAGGATTGGGCCAGCAAAGTCATTTCTACGGCTTTTCTCCCAGGAAACCTTCTGCTCAACCAAACATATAAGCACATAATCACCCCAATTTAACTCGTGTAACTTACTCAATCCTCGAAGTAGCTCATGATTTTTGGCGAAATATATCCATTACCAGAATTCTCAATTAGAAGCTGTGAGAAGAACCATGAAATGCCACTTGAACCATATCCCACCGTCTATATGCAATTTTATTTTCTCAACATCTACTGGAAGAATCTTTCTCTTGTCTTTTTAGGAAAAAGCCCTCCACTCGTCAAGCAGTGGACATTGTTGATACTTTATTTTTTTTGTTGATTACTCACTGCTCTTTCAGGAACCCAAATACCAAAAACACATCCTTAGGCTCTATTCGCATGGACCTCCCACTCTGCAGCCTTTGGTTCTTAGGGTCGAAATTATCCAACACCCAGTAGAACATCATCTGGGGGAACTCAACTCTTCCTTTGAACCGGGTTGAAGACCTTGATAGTGGCAACGAGAAGTTGGGGAGAGTTCTGCTTCGGAGTGCCCCAAAGTCGCCAACCACACGTTCAATAATTTCATGTTCAACGCTGAGCTCAACATTGATCTGTTCAACTTGAGGAATAATGTTTTGATGATAAACTGAAAGTTGGAAAATCTCATCTTCAAGCCCCATGTTCGTGTTATCAGCTGCAGCTTTCTCCTGCACGACATTCATTACACCTGGATCATTAGTATTTTGAACACTTATGTCTCCGGTACAAAAGGAATGCCAATTGTTCAAACCAACCCCGAAGTGACTTAGGTTTTGATCACTCCTAGTACATCCCCTAACATCAGGATTGTTGACATTACCACTGGATTGCAAGCCGCTGCCCCGGGGCAGGTTACGCCAATCAACTTGCCCTTAGTTACGATGTTGATTAGCACCTTTCCTCTTGCACACCACATGCATCAAGTCCAAATGGATGCTAACTACAATAAAAATACCAAACAAAAAACTAATTCACAAGCATGCCTTTACCATCAGTTCATCAATAACTAACATAACAACCTTTTTTTTTTCATACTGCTAATATTTGCATATATATTACATGCAATAAATATTACCCTGAAATTAACATTTTTCTTATAATTACATAAGATACATACAACTAACATACAATACCAAAAAAAAATAATGTGATAAGATATATAACAATTTCACTACATATAATATCAGCATCTGGATTTTGCATATATTAACATATATAAACAATGTTGACTGAGTGATAACTTTTGTCCTTGGGAGGCCTTCTCAAAACTATGTTTCAAATCAAAATATGATGCCAAAAGCAAAATTTGTAGCAACACACAAATACTTAACAAGTGTCATTGAAACAAATATTGACAATCTCTCAATTAGATTCTAGCCATGAATATAAGGAACATGAAGAGTACCAACAACAATATATTTAGCAAGAACCATACATCACAGTAACACACAAAATACAAAATTAGCTAGCATCAATGAACAAGAATATTAGCAAACTATGTCTTCAAATGCACATAAGGTGCCAACAATTAATTGAGCCAAGAACCAAGGATATAACCATAACATTAAATAATCACCCTAAATAAACAAAGGACTTTTTTTCTTCACTTTTACACATGAAGCCACTGACCTTAATTTCTAAAACCCAAGGAAGACTTTAAAGGAATTCTAAAATAACATAAACTAACAATTAAATTAGCATACTATAAATAAGAATTTAACCACAAGAGGACACATAGTTACTAAACAAGAATTTGTAGCAACACAGAGACACTTAAAAGGACTCAACCAACAAGTGAAGAATTTGTATATTCACAGAGGCACTTCTTATTAGCCTGTCAGTTACATTATATCAGCATACTCAATGTCCTAAGCATACCGCCACTATAACTAACATACTACCCCTATAATTAGCTTAAATGTATATTACCATACTTCAACTATAATTAGCATACTGCTAATTATATCTTTCAGCATACCATACTCATATTATTAGCACATTGCTACTTGTTAACCTACAGAACTCATATAAACCACCCAACGGACCAACACGAGATTAAAGGACCAAATGCAGATACCCCTATAATTAGCATAATTCTTTGCATACCCCTATAAACCATACTTCATATACAATTAGAATACTGCTCATACTTTTAGAATACCGACCCTATAATTAGCATACATTTATATTAGCATACTTCAACTATAATTAGCATATTGCTAATTATACTTTTCAGCATATCATGCTCATATTATATGCACACTGCTACTTGTTAACCTACAGAACAAATATAAACCACACAAAGAACCAAAACCAGATTAAAGGACCAAAAGTAGATGCATAATCGTTGATTCCCTACAAAATATTTGTTTTAATCATACTCATTCTTCTCAGAAATCCAGTTACATAATATCAGCATACTCAATCTTTTTAGCAATTTCACTACATATAATTATCAAATTCATTCTTCTACGTAGATCTTTATAATCAAACTACCAATAAAATTAAGAAGACTACAAAAATTTAAACCCATGTAATACCCTAAATTGACCGAACCATTACATTAAATTACCAAAACCATTAAAGGACAAAAACCAGATGCAGAAACATTCATTCCCTACAAAATACTTGTTGCAATCATACTCATTCTTTTTAACATGTCAATTACATAATATCAGCAACTTCACTACATACAATTAGCAAACTCAATCTTCTTCGTAGATATTTTTAATCAAACTACCAAAAAATTAAAAAGACTACAAAAAATTAAACCCATCTAACACACTAATTTGACCGAACCATTACATTAAACTACCATAACCATTACATCGAGCATCCACATAGAGGGTCTGTAAGCATCTCCTCATGGATAATCTTAGCACAAACCAACCTATCCTAGGCTTTTTAAAGAATAACGATAAAAAACCTTCATTTGTAAAAACCAAAAATTAAAACTAGATGATAAATAGTCCAATAATCTAACCTTTTGCTCGATGCTTTCTAGCACGGCCCACAACATCGCCCCCCACTGCTGCATCTCCCATAATTGCTATCACACACACCAACAAATGCTTCAAGGTGACTACAAGTTGTAAAAGATTCTTGGTTTTAAGGACATGATCCGCTCGACTCATGTTTGGTAGGTGAGATTTTATAAATCTTCGTGCTTTCTCGTGTGAGTGGGACGACGAAATCCTTGGGATTCTTTGATTTGGGGAAGAATCTTAATAATTAATCAGATTTTGGAGATATTCGAAAAGGCGCGAATGAATTTAGGGGTGGGATCTTTCGCTGATTTTTGGGGATATCACAAATGTCAAAGATGTCATTTCATACACAAAATAAAAAAAAAAAACAAAAAAATGTGTGTGTGAGATCATTAATATAAAACACCATATATACTTCAATTAACAAGAGTTGTTTGATCAAATCTTTTTAATGATTGAGATTGGTTCTCAATTCCCACGTAGGAGATAGTTTCCACAAGATCCCACCCTACATATATATATATATATATATATATGATTAGATTTGTGTGAGAACCAATTCTTTAGGTGAGAATTTTAGGAACCACTATTTTACATTATATGTGATGTTAATTTAAATAATGTAAAATGCTACTTATATTTTAACATTGCTATTATTATGTTCCCTTGATTTTTACTATTATCTTAATTAGCATGTACATGATTCATAAATAGCATAACATCTTATGTAATATAACAGGTTTCTAGTTCTCACGCAGGGATTAGTTCCCATATGAATCCACCCCTATATATATATATATATATATATATATAGGGGTGGATTATAATGAGAACCCTCTCTTATTTGCAAACCTGCGAACTATTACTTGTATTATATACCTGCAGTTCTTTTATTATACAATCACAGTATTTTATTAATATTTCAGTTATATATATCAATAGTGCTTTTATTGTACAATCCTAATTTTTTTAATCCAATAAGGAAATATACTATAAATCTGATCCATCCATTTAATTGGATCTAAGGCTCATAATTGACTTTAGGTTCACAAAAAAGGATATGGTTCTCATTTGAACCTAATCCTATATATAAGGACAAATCCATTCTTTTCTTTATCAAAGTTGATAACAGAGAAAAGTTTTGTTTTGACTCCCAAATTATATTTTATTTGACATTACTTAATTTCTTTTGTACACTTTGCCTCTTGAACTATACATTCTTTATATTTTCTTCTTTTTGATTGTTTTTCGGGTGAAAATTATTGTTGAAAATTGTTTCGAGCGAAAATTTTGGCACAATTGAAGGGCGAAACCATCCTTCTATATGGCTCATCTTCATGGCCTACTACAAAATTGTGCATGGAAGGACGATATTGCCATTCTACTGTGTGGAGATTTTTATCGAAAATAATTTACGATTATAATTCTCACCAGAAAAATACTCAAAGAGTAAAGTGTAATAAACGCATAGTTCAAGAAGCAAAGTATACGAAAAAAGATTAGGAGCCAAAGTTTCAAGTTTGTGGAGTTTGGCGGCGAAAAAAACTTCTCTGAAATAAAATATATACTTTGAGTTTTCCAAAACTTGGTAAAAAAAAAATATGGTTCAATGGTTGACAAGAACACTTCAGTACGTGTACTGAACTTCATCATAAATATTTGGGTTATGATTTAAAATTGAAAATCTCAATCTTGGACTGTTTTAATTATTTATATTTTGTATCAAAACCTCTCTTCTATTTGATTTGAAATATTTATCATTGAAATAATGGTTCTATTGCTCTTTGAAATATAATACAATATATTTTCTAAAGTTTTTTAAATTGTGAGGTTAATAGAAATATATACGCTTAAATAAATATTATATGTAATAGCATATAATAAGTGAGAAAGCAAACAATAATAAATAACAAAGATTATTTGCACTATGAAGAGTCCATATTCCTCTGATAACTCTTTAATTAATATAGTGTTTGCACTTTATACTTCTTGAAATCACAAGTATGGACTCATACCTACCATACCAACGTAGTTACACACTATCCTTAACTACTTTTCCAACTAACTTCCTTGAAAATCTTATGATCTCCCACATTACCTTCAAAATTAGAGAAAATCTAATGTTTCAATATTCTAGCTATGTTGATACATATATTAGAATATTGAAACAATCTTCAATGAAAAATATAAAGAATTACTCAAGTATATTTTAGGTCTTCTTATGCTTGAAACTCGAAGAACTTTAAGGCCTCTCAGCTATCTATACAACTCCTAAATCTATCTTCTCAAGTAGGCATGTATCTTCATGGGCCATGTAGAAAGTTAGACCTCCTTCGGAAAATCTCCTTCTTGAACAAATGGAGTCCTTGTAAGATTTTGTTTCCTTCTTTCTTATTATTTTCTTGTAAGGATTCATATTCTTTAGAATTCTTTGACTTTATGTATAGCAACTCGTACTTTTCATATTGAAGCTATTAAAATCCTTGTATTATTCTTTTAAATCTTCTAAACTCTATACACTAGATCTTGACCTTCCATATATATTTGATCTTCTATCTATTTTCCGGGGCGTGTAGCTTCACATGCAAATAAGAGAGATAAATAAATGAATTATTTCCTAAACGCGTAAATAATATTTAAGAAAACTTACATATGGAGATATTAACTTCACTTCCTATTTTGACTTATTTATTATAAAATACTTACACTCGATGTAACTTCTCAAAAAAAATTCAAATAATGTCGATTCTTATTTTCGTACAATCTCCCCCTTTGGCATTCAGTTTGAAAATTCTATTTCTTGAGGTTCTATGAACACGTCAGAAATCACAAAAAAAATATATACAAACTGATATACCAACATCGACCAGAAGTTAATCATTACTTGCAAAGTCAGTCAGGCTCAAACTTAAACAATGTACAATAATATAGAAATATAAGATCACATGAATGTGCAATTTAACTCATAATTTCCAAAGAGAAAAAAATACATGTCGAAACATTATATCATCATTCAAATCAACCCTATGAAACTTATAGTTTAAAAATTGCACTTGGTTCCCAATATCCATGATCATTAAGGTCATCATCCGTGAACCTATTTAAAAATTGCAGACAAAAAAGAAATATATCATCCAAGGTACCTAAGTACCAACATGCACCAACAAAGAAAATAAATATTTAATTACATTTGATCCTTACTTCATTTATCATTCAAAAAGTAATAAATAGTAGGATTTGGTCACCAACACCAAACTCAATCAGAAGCGTCCGAAGTAGCTTCATTCTGCAACTCCTCTTCTTCATCCATTAATCCCTCCAACTAAACAGTAGGAGCAACATGTTTCCCTTTGTCTTTCCTGTTTACTTTGCTCTTAGTAGCAAACTTCCCGTATTTCTCCCTTTTTATTGACCGAGATGCCGAATAACCATCTTCCTTAGCCTTTAAAATCCCTACAAAGTCAAATTTCAACACCTGACGGCTTTAAATATACCACATGTCTAAGGGAAAATCATTCAAAGTTAATCTAGACAACAACTTCTTGATCAATAAATAAAGGAAAGCATGTAGAAAAACGAGTGAGTTTGATCAAGTTGATGTCTCTACATGGAGGTTGAGCCTTAACAATCAGGATACTAATAATAGAAGCTTGAAGAATAGGCTCAATAGAGTCGCCTAAATAAGGATCATGCTTAACTTCAGCAGCACTTAGTATTTACCAAATCAGGGAGAGAAGATGAAGCTTCTTACAAATAGAAGGCTTACATGAAAAAAAAAAACATGCCTATTAATAAGTTCACCTAAAGCAAACATTTTCCCATTAAGAATACAATACAAAACCTTAGATAGATTATCAGTAATACTAAACAGGTGAGTGGCAGGGTCTAGTTCTGCAGTCTTATTATATGCAAGAGGTTAGCTTTAAAGGATAAAGAATTAACAAAATAAATCTAGGGCGAACCCGCCATTCATGTTTGACCTCAATTAGGATATATGTAACAACATTAAGATCATCTTCAAGAGTTACCAAAGGATCATAAATTAGTCAAAATAGGTTTCAATGCAAATATAACCAATGAAGGCTCGCCTTCATGAATCTTATTTTACCCTTGGAATGAGTCGATCTGTAAGTAGGAGTTTCTTTTATGACAAGATTTGGGTTGGAGTCTGTTTTGTCACGATTCACAACTTTAGAAATTTCAATCCCGTATTTGTGCATAGATCTGGGGGAGGAGAAGAATCTTTAGTAGATGAAGAATCATTATAACTAATATTGAGCGACCTGATAAGTTCAGATCGCCTGCTCATATAACACTTGGCGACCTGAATATGAGTGGAACACCAAGTCGCAAGGTTGGTAACCTCTCAGGTTGTACGAGAGGTCGCCCAGAGGTTGCACGTTTAGCTAGCAATGGGTCTCACATAAGGACAACCCACACCACGTCAGCTGGTGATGTCACCCCAAACCAGTACATCCAGCTTCATTCAGCTGTCAGATTGTACTGTAGCAATAGTGACCACACGATCTAAGAAGACGTTCCAAAAGTGTACTATAACAATCTTAGCCACATATTTTAGGGTTACATTTGTCTTACATGTTACTATAAATAGTGGCGACATTCCCTACTGTAATTATTGAGAAAAAATATGATTGAATGAAATACAGAAAAGTTGAACACAAAATCTTTCTTCAAAAAATGAATTTTTTACTTTCTTTCATGGTATTAAAGCAGGTTTTTGCCTGACTCTAAACACCTCTCCTCCCGTTTTCTTTCTCTCCTTCCCTTATATCTCATGGAGCGTAACACCACTCCATCTCATGAGGCTCAAGCGAGCTCTCACTCAGTAATCCAGAATACTACTCTATCTTCTCAAAGCTCAAACTCAGCAATCCAGTTGCAAAACCAGCTCATCTCAATCAAACTAAATGACTCAAATTATCTTCTTTTGAAAATGCAAGTTTACACAGCCGTCAGAGGATACGGGCTTGAAGGCTACCTCCACTACTGCAGAAACAAGATACTACGACGCCTTATCCAAGGCAGTTCTAGAAAACCGCCGTTAAATATATTTTTACGGCGGTTTTCTGGAAAATCGCCATTAAATCTATATTTTAACGGCGGTTCTCTTAAAACCGCTGTAGAATCATACATTTTATGGAGGTTTTTATCAAAACCATCGTAAAAAACGTTCACATTATATTGCGTTTTCCAGAGAACCAACGTCAAAATTGGAGGCCAGCTGATTTTAATGGCGGTTCACAAACAACCGCCGTAAAAACTCAAATATTCTACGGCGGTTATTTTCGAACCGACGTTAAAATCAGCCGGCCTCCAGTGTTTACGTCAGTTTACAAATAACCTCCGTAGAATATTGGAGTTTTTATGGCGGTTGTTTGTGAACCACCGTAGAATGTATAATAAGATAAAAAAATCTTTTCTTGACACGTGGATATATAAGATAAGAAGCAAACTACCCTTCATCAGGGTTCTTTGATTAGGGTTCTTTGATAGTCCCATCCTCTCCACATGAAATCACATCCTCATTTATCCCCTCTTCAAATCCGCTGGCCGAAGAAGCCCTCGCTGCTTCCGTTTCTTCCACAAACGGACATGAGCTCTTTTATCAGTACAGCAAGGAGGTGGCGAAGCGTCTGCAGCTTGATCTCAGCCATCAAATCCAAGACCGAGCCCTGGCGCTTGAGATCGCAAATTTGCCAAAGGTGGAGTGGGGAAAAACCCCGAACAATCTACGTCGTCTGTTCGCCGAGGGCTCGTCGTCGTCCAACGATATGGGAGGGTTGAATAAAAAAATGGGGAAGATTAGGCCCAGTACCCACTGGAGCTAAAACTCTAGCCTCTGACCTCCATACCCTCTGCAAGTGGGGTATAATATTTAGACTTTCACAGCCATTTCTCAGACACACACTCCATTCTTTACAGCAAATCGAAAAATGGTAAAAAAAAAATAAAATACTCTCAACTCTCATGCCCATGATGATGATGTGCTTCTTCTGTTCGATCCTAATTCTTTAAGTCTGAATGTAATGGTATTTTTCAGGCTCTGAAGAAAGGTGAGAGGCCAGTGGCCGCAGCCAAGAACGACAGAGAAAGTTTCAAGCCCTCTGTTCGAGAAAAGGCCAAAGGATCTCCACAGATTTGTGAAATGGCCCCAAGTTTTGAGGATCCAGAGGAAGAAGATGATCCTGAAAGAGCGATTGAAGGTCCCGTCACTGATTCATCAGTTCTCCAAGACCCTAGATAAGAATTTGGGTCCGTATTTGATTATCTCTACTTTGATATTTCTGGATTTAATTGTTGTGTGTAGTTATTCATTGAATAATGTGTATTTATTGTGTAATTTGAAAAACTAAGCTGCATTTGCTATTGTGCATACTGTTTTGTTGTTGTGTGCAGCTTGTTACTAGGTTTGGAATGGCAATGAAATTTATATTTTTTTTACTCTTTTCCGGATGAGTTAAAGAAAATAGAGTATAGATATGTTTTTTTTCAATGTTAGTTTTGATTGCATAATTTGAGTCCTATATGTATATGGTCCAGAAGTTCATGTTCCACTCAATCTTATGTTTCCTTGCAGTTAATTGAGTTTCCATGTCAACAAATGTAGACAGTGAGGAAACTATATAACTTCTGCTATTAATTTCATAAGATGCTTTGATTTAGAGGGAAATACGTCACTAACTGGATGCATTTGCAATAGGTGCATCTTGGTTTGGTTTTGCTGGTACAGAGATTTGGACGTGCTGATATATTCTGGATTCTATGTAAAAGGAATGCCACAAGGTAACTACTTATATGGAAGATTTATATTATACGATATTTCTTGCATTCCATGTATAGATTTCTTGCAGATTGGTCAAACAATACTTGGACATGTCTTATTGTTTATTGTCCGAAGTCTTGATGGAAGCAAAGCAGAATGCACAATTTCTTGCCATCAATTGTGCAAGCAACAATATAATCTGGACTTTGTTCCTATAGGGGTCAAATTTAGTGAAAATATGTTACAATGACTATTTTTGTTAGTAATTCTGGCATCTAGGTGTAAGTGATATTAGGTTACCAAAAGAACTTGTGCAGTGTACTTGCATCGCATCCAAACAAAACATAATAATGATGGAGTGTTATTTTTGTTTCAGCGCATCGTCAAATGATGTGTTGTAGTCGTCTAGTTTATATGTGTTAGATTCTTATACGTTTTTTCTCGGAGATATTTTGTGTGACCATCTATGACATGTTAATTTGGTAACTTGTCTGGTAACTTACCTGAGGAGGATTAATTCTCAAAGAGGATTTAAGAGGAGGCTCCTGAACTAAGGCGGACTTGTAACCACTGTCAATTTTATCAACATTTAGGAAGATCAGCAGAAACATCCTGGTTGACTGCAGAGTTGACTGCAAGATCGGGATTGTTGACCACAGGGTTGACTATAGAATTTGAGATAGGATCCTCAAGAGTTTTATTGGCCCAAAGAGGTAGATCCAGACCTAATAGGTGCATAATTTAGTTCCAATAGTCTCAATGATTTCAATAACTACTCAATCACGACACTCTTGCATAATTTGAGCTAATTTTAAAAATCTTGAGTCCAGTTGATCAACATAGTTATAATTTCCCTACACACTTTATAATGAACACTATCAAAACGATTGCAGTAATTGGACTGTGTGATCCCAAGGACAGTACACGAGCTTCGCTATTGTATTTGTTTACTAACAGCCGATGCACCAAAAGTCCGGTTAATCGTAGCTACAATCCATATTTACTAATAAGTAGTACATTAGTGGTTTTATTTGTGTGAAGAAGCTCTGCTGAAAATTAACTTATTGTAACTTCCGAGGTTCATTTGGCATTTATTCCGAAGCATTTTCCATTATTTTCAATGCATGCTAACTATCTCCTCCATTTTGCAGTCTCTTATAATCCATGCTCTCTTTTTTTCCAGGTCAAAGCTCCATTGTTTTCTCTTTACGGTTGTGGTTCTCCCACTGAAGACTTTTGGTGTTTACTTCTCTTAATCACCTCTTTATTTTTTATTTTTCCTTTCAGTTTTGCTTCTATCTTGTTAAGAACTGGTGGCATTTAGATTTCAATATAACCTGGTGATGGTTGTTATTATTTGGTGATTATTCCCACTCTTGAAAAATGTCATTATGTGGTTATATTTGGAAATAATTTGATACTATTGTGAGTCAGAAAATACTATGATTTTTTTGGAAGCTGAACTCTGTTTTAGTTAAAGAGAAAAGTTGTGCAGAATAAAAATCTTGGTTAAAAAAAATACATAAGGATTAAGCATGATGCTTGCCATGTATATTTTTAATTAGGTTAGCATTAAGACTGTTGTTCCACATGTATGTGGTTATTATAATTTGAGGATTTTGTGTTTCAATCATTGAGCTGAATTCATAAACTGTGAATGTCGAGATTGTAAAGAGGGTGTAAAAATAGGTTTTTCAAAATTTTGCATTTCGACCCTTATAATCCCTCAAAATTGCATTTTTGCCCTAAGGCGATAACTCTCGATTTTTTATCTAATTCCTAATGAGATTTTTTTTTCTTTTTTGCCTTAGTTAATTTCCCTGTGAAGAATCTTGAACTGAAGGATTACATCCCGCTGCCTGTTCGAAATGAGAATGAAAGGATGTGATCAAAATACGATTTAATTGCAAATATTGTTCATGATGGTAAGCCAGGTGAAGGATCCTATAGAGTGTTTGTGCAGAGGAAATCAGAAGAGCTATGGTAATATTTAGAATCCTTTTTTTTTCTGCCTTTAATGTGATTGAATTAAAAACATTTTCGCAACCCTTAATTAATTTCATGTCCCACATAAGGTATGGAATTCAAGACCTTAACTTGTCAGAAACATTGCCCCCAGATGGTCGCACTTTCTGAGGCATAATGCAGATATACGAGCAGCAACAATGACTTGAAGCAGTGGTTAATTACACTTTTCGCATGAAATGATTTGTTAAAAGAATACTGAGGGTAGAGTTGGAAGAGTGAATTTTGAGTATCTGAAATATGTAGCTATAAATTGTTTAAGTGGGCAGTAGGGCATTTGGAGGTTTTTTAGATGCCAGCAAGTGACTTGTGCGATTTGAACTTTTCTATTGATATTACTGCAAAAAAACAATGTTAATTTCCTTGTCATAAATTTTTGAGTTCTTGTTATTTTATTTTGGATTTTGGATTATCTAAGTGTAATAGAAGGCATTCTTTGTTTCAATGGCTTGAGGCATTTTGTGTTTTATTTTCCGCTTTGTTTTATGGTGATGATTTATTTTTAAGTTATGGATCAAGACTAATCCGGCGGCAATTTTGGTGCACCTGCTTTCATTATTTTTTTTTTAAAAAAATTTGTACTACTTTCTAGAAGGTATTTTTAATGTTCATTTTGGAAAATAGACTTTCCAGAAGGTAATTTTGAAAAACCGCCGTAAATTATCCGTTCTGAAAAATAGACTTTCTAGAAGGTATTTTTCAAGAACCGCCGTTGAAAGTGACCATATTACGGTGGTTATAAGATCGACGTTAAAACTCGCTGTAAACCGCCGTTAAATCCTTCTTTTTTACGGCGATTTTTGAGAACTGACAATGTTTACGGTGGTCGATATAATGGCGGATCAAAAACCACCGTTAAATCTCCTAAAAACTACCGTGAATTCCCCTTTCTGCAGTAGTGTATCATCAGGACCAGTTGCCCAATCTGCATCTGTAAAAGCTATGAGTTGAGTAGATGGTGAAGCCATAAATTTCAATTCATAATTGATGGTTCCTGCAAGATATCTGAAAACTCTTTTCATTGCTTTCTAGTGTTTATCAAGGAAAGCTTGCATAAATTGACTAATCTTATTCACACTGTATGAAAGCTCAAGCCTGGTGATGGTGACATATTGAAGGTCTCCTACTAGGCTTCTGAATTCTGATTCATTTGGAATAGGTGATCCAACTCTCTTGGATACTGGGGCATTGATGATCATTGGTGTAGCAATTCCTTAGTCTTTATCCATATCTGCCCTCTTTAACAAGTCTCTGATGTACCCTTCTTGTGACAAGAACAATCCATCCCTTGTGTGCTTGAATTCCATTCCAAGAAAATAGTGCAAATTCCTCATATCTTTCAATGTGAAGAAGGTGCTGAGTTGCTGGATGAGACTCCGAATTTCCTGATTGTTGCTTCCTGTAACAATAATATCATCAACATTTGCCATTATAATCATAGTTGATCCTTTGGTGTGCTTATAGAACAGACAAGTATCTGCCTTAGAGATATTAAATCCCATGGATTCCAGGATTGTGCTCAACTTGTTGGACCAGGCTCTGGAAGCTTGCTTGAGTCCATAAAGTTATTTTTCCAATCTGCAGACTAGATTCTTGTTGTTCCCTATCTCAAAACCAGGAGGCTGTGACATGTAGAGGTCTGTTTCCAAGTCACCATTCAAAAATGCATTTGCAACCTCAAGTTGTCTGATACACCATGATTTTGAAAGTGCCAAAGACAAGACTACTCTAATTGTAGAGGGTTTGGCAACTGCACTGAAAGTCTCTGTGAAATCAAAATCAGGAGTTTGTGTGTAGCCCTTGGCTACAAGTCTGGCCTTGTACCTGTCTAATGTTCCATCAACAATTTTATATTTGTTCTGATATATTTTCATGTTTACTATGATAAATGTGCATTTATATACACAAAACATGAATATAAATGTTCATATTTGCTGTGATAAAAATGTTCATATCTGTTCTGATAAAAGTTCTTTTTCATTGTGATAAAATTTTATAGTTGTTATGATAAATATCAATATACATTTATTAAAATGTATATATATGTTAATCATCTGCAATGTGCACTACAAAAAAAAACCGGCGATACTGACGGACATGCTGACGGCCAAAAAGCCGCCAGCAAAAGAGACCGCCAGTAAACCGCCAGCGAATAAGCGGGAGTTTATCCCGCTTTATTATACTGACGGAAATTGCCCGTCAGTATATCATTTTGGAGTCGCTGACGGTCATGGCCGTCAAGATCCTGACGGTCCTAACCATCAGGATATAATTTTTAATCAAAAATAATAATAATATTTACGCTGACGGTCATGGCCTTCAGGATCCTGACGGTCAACCCGTCAGCATATATTTTTTTTAAAAAATAAATATATATACGCTGGCGGCTAAGCCGTCAGCGTTCCTGGCGGCCTATGGCCGTCAGGATTTTAACCTAAAATTCGGCCCCAGCCCCTTCCCCCGCCTCACTTTCTCTCCTACTTGTGCGATTTGAACTTTTCTATTGATATTACTGCCAAAAAAACAATGTTAATTTCCTTGTCATAAATTTTTGAGTTCTTGTTATTTTATTTTGGATTTTGGATTATCTAAGTGTAATAGAAGGCATTCTTTGTTTCAATGGCTTGAGGCATTTTGTGTTTTATTTTCCGCTTTGTTTTATGGTGATGATTTATTTTTAAGTTATGGATCAAGACTAATCGGCGGCAATTTTGGTGCACCTGCTTTCATTATTTTTTTTTTTAAAAAAATTTGTACTACTTTCTAGAAGGTATTTTTAATGTTCATTTTGGAAAATAGACTTTCCAGAAGGTAATTTTGAAAAACCGCCGTAAATTATCCGTTCTGAAAAATAGACTTTCTAGAAGGTATTTTTCAAGAACCGCCGTTGAAAGTGACCATATTACGGTGGTTATAAGATCGACGTTAAAACTCGCTGTAAACCGCCGTTAAATCCTTCTTTTTTACGGCGGTTTTTGAGAACTGCCAAAATTTTACGGTGGTCGATATAATGGCAGTTCAAAAACCGCCGTTAAAAGTCCAGAAAAACCGCCGTGAAAGGAGAGAAAGTGAGGCGGGGGAAGGGGCTGGGGCCGAATTTTAGGTTAAAATCCTGACGGCCATAGGCCGCCAGGAACGCTGACGGCTTAGCCGCCAGCGTATATATATATTTATTTTTTTAAAAAAATATATGCTGACGGGTTGACCGTCAGGATCCTGAAGGCCATGACCGTCAGCGTAAATATTATTATTATTTTTGATTAAAAATTATATCTCTGATGGTTAGGACCGTCAGGATCTTGACGGCCATGACCGTCAGCGACTCCAAAATGATATACTGACGGGCAATTTCCGTCAGTATAATAAAGCGGGATAAACTCCCGCTTATTCGCTGGCGGTTTACTGGCGGTCTCTTTTTGCTGGCGGCTTTTTGGCCGTCAGCATGTCCGTCAGTATCGCCGGTTTTTTTTTGTAGTGCACATTGCAGATGATTAACATATATATACATTTTAATAAATGTATATTGATATTTATCATAACAACTATAAAATTTTATCACAATGAAAAAGAACTTTTATCAGAACAGATATGAACATTTTTATCACAGCAAATATGAACATTTATATTCATGTTTTGTGTATATAAATGCACATTTATCATAGTAAACATGAAAATATATCAGAACAAATATAAAATTGTTGATGGAACATTAGACAGGTACAAGGCCAGACTTGTAGCCAAGGGCTACACACAAACTCCTGATTTTGATTTCACAGAGACTTTCAGTGCAGTTGCCAAACCCTCTACAATTAGAGTAGTCTTGTCTTTGGCACTTTCAAAATCATGGTGTATCAGACAACTTGAGGTTGCAAATGCATTTTTGAATGGTGACTTGGAAACAGACCTCTACATGTCACAGCCTCCTGGTTTTGAGATAGGGAACAACAAGAATCTAGTCTGCAGATTGGAAAAATAACTTTATGGACTCAAGCAAGCTTCCAGAGCCTGGTCCAACAAGTTGAGCACAATCCTGGAATCCATGGGATTTAATATCCTCTAAGGCAGATACTTGTCTGTTCTATAAGCACACCAAAGGAATCAACTATGATTATAATGGCAAATGTTGATGATATTATTGTTACAGGAAGCAACAATCAGGAAATTCGGAGTCTCATCCAGCAACTCAGCACCTTCTTCACATTGAAAGATATGAGGAATTTTGCACTATTTTCTTGGAATGGAATTCAAGCACACAAGGGATGGATTGTTCTTGTCACAAGAAGGGTACATCAGAGACTTGTTAAAGAGGGCAGATATGGATAAAGACTAAGGAATTGCTACACCAATGATCATCAATGCCCCAGTATCCAAGAGAGTTGGATCACCTATTCCAAATGAATCAGAATTCAGAAGCCTAGTAGGAGACCTTCAATATGTCACCATCACCAGGCTTGAGCTTTCATACAGTGGCGAATAAGATTAGTCCAATTTATGCAAGCTTTCCTTGATAAACACTGGAAAGCAATGAAAAGAGTTTTCAGATATCTTGCAGGAACCATCAATTATGGGTTGAAATTTATGGCTTCACCATCTACTCAACTCATAGCTTTTACAGATGCCAGATTGGGCAACTGGTCCTGATGATACAACTACTGCAGAAAGGGGAATTCACGGTAGTTTTTAGGAGATTTAACGGTGGTTTTTGATCCGCCATTATATCGACCACCGTAAACATTGTCAGTTCTCAAAAATCGCCGTAAA
>BMAC01000579.1:228838-260732 GCA_014905375.1 Phtheirospermum japonicum
CCAGAGGAGTGAAAAAGTGGTTGTGAGGGCTTTAAATTCTCCCCCTCCATCACTCTGTACTGACTTTATTTTAGAATGAAACTGAGTAAGGATAAGAATTTGCAGATGAGTGAAGGCAGCGAGCACATCAGATTTATGATTTAGAAGATAGATCCAAGTATATCTAGTATAGTGATCAATAAAGGAAACATAGTAGGAGAATCCATTCGAGGATTTGACAGGAGCAGGACCCCATACATCTGTATGTACAAGATCAAAGGGTTTTGTATATTCAGTTCCTGAGGGAGAAAAGGGTAGCTTATGGCTTTTACCCTGAAGACAAGCACAAAATAAGTGGAAAATAATGAAGATACAGTTTTGGACTATTAGTAGTACATTATTGGCAGGATGCCTTAATCTAAGATGCCATAACTGTAAATCTGCTTCCTTATTTGGATCACTGGACTCAGTGATGAAGATACTAGGGTCTCGTCTCGTGAAAGAAGTAGATGGGGTTGATGGGCGAGCTGAATGTCAAATTTGTAAAGGCCATTCCTAAGAGAGCCTCTGAGAAGAATTTGATGTGTAACCTGATCCTTTACACAACAATAAGTAAGATGAAATTCAAAGTAAACAGAGTTATCTTAAGCAAATTGAGAGACACTAATAAGGTTTTTAGTTATGTGCGGAACATGAAGGAGTTTTTTGAGTAAAAAGGATTTGTTGCTGGATTGAAAACAGAGAATTACCAATATGAGAAATACACAAACCTAGTCCATTTCCAACTTGAAACTTTGTTGTTTCCTCGGAAATTCTAAGGCGATATTGAGATTAGAGAGGTCATTGGTGACATGATTAGAGGCTCCGGAATATGCATACCAGCTGGCATCGCTGCCTGGATTTAGACATCAGTGATAGGGCAGAGGGGTCAATGCACTGAGTGACATGATAGGCTGAGTAAGAGCTCGCTGAAGTGTTGGAGCTATTCTTTGTGTTGGACTGTGCAGTGTAGGCAGCAACAAATCGGTAATAGCATTTGTCAGCAGAGTGGTTAGAGTAACCAAAAATTTGACAAGGCGACCTGTTTCCTAGTCTGAAAACCTCTTCCACCTCGTCCTTTGTTGCTGTTGTTCCTTACTCTGCCACCTCTTCCAGGGTGGCAACCTCTTCCTCTATTCGCTCTCTGCACCAGTCCAGGTGTTTCTTCTCTGACCAGAAAACTGATTGGCGATGTTGATAGTAGGGCTTGATCCTTCTGTGTTGATGAGGTTTGATGCATTTCCAGCTTCCAGTCTGGTCTCATTGCTTAATAACATAGGTAGGGTGTTTCTAAGGGTGAGTGAGTCACTCCGAGTTGTAGCTGCTACCACCACCGGGTCAAAATCTCCTCTAAGTTCGGTGTGAACATGCATTGCTTGATCTTCTTCAGAAATTGGTTGACCAGCTGAAGCTAGCATGTTGCAGCAAGTTTTGACTTTGTTAACATAATATCTAATGCTCATGGTTCCTTTCTTGATAGAGGAGAGCTGCATTTTGTACTGCATTTTCCTAGCTGCAGTTTGACTGGAGAAGTTAGCCTCCAGAGTTTGCCATATTTCTCTTGAAGATGCAAGACCAACCATCATGGTAAGTAGATTTTTCAGAAAGAGAGGAGAGAAGACAGGATGCTAGCAACTGATCTTGCCTAGCCCAGAGTAGGAATTCCGGGTTTACAAATCCTTCGATGATCTAAGATGGAGGTCTGATTTCTCCAGTGAGCACTGCTGCAAAACAGCTCTTTCACGGCGGTTTTTCTGGACTTTTAACGGCGTTTTTTGAACTGCCGTTATATCGACCGCCATAAAATTTTACGGCGGTTCCAGTCTCTTCTTTCCTTCTTTCTCTCTCCGCCGAAAAATGCCGCTCCAAGCTCCGGTCCAGCCCAGCCGTCCGTCGCCGTGCCGCGCCACTCCGCTCCAAAGCCGCGGCCCAAGCTCTCCGTCGCTGCGCCAGCTCCATCCACCGTCAGCGGCCGCCTCCCTCCACCGCGCACCCTCTCTGTCGCCGCGCCGCGCCAGGCTGCTCCGGAGTGAACCGGCCGCCTCCCTCCACCACGCCAGCTTCCCAGCCCAGCCCAAGCTCCACCACCACCGCCTGCCTCCACCGTCGCCCGCCGCCGCCGTCGCCCTGCCAAGGTAAGTTTCTCTTTTTTTTATATATTACTGTTATTATTTTTTATTTTATTTTCTATTATTTTGTTTTTTATATATAATTATTGTCAGGAATAATCAATTAATTAATTAAGGTTCAATTTAGGAATAATCAATTAATTAGGGTTCAATTTAGGAATAATCAATTAATTAGGGTTTAATTTAGAAATAATCAATTAATTAGGGTTCAATTTAGGAATAATTACACAATTAGGGGTCAATTTTAGAATAATAGAATAATTAGGGTTCAAATTAATAGTAATCAATTAATTAGGGCTTAAATTAGAAGAGCTGTTTTGCAGCAGTGCTCACTGGAGAAATCAGACCTCCATCTTAGATCATCGAAGGATTTGTAAACCCGGAATTCCTACTCTGGGCTAGGCAAGATCAGTTGCTAGCATCCTGTCTTCTCTCCTCTCTTTCTGAAAATCTACTTACCATGATGGTTGGTCTTGCATCTTCAAGAGAAATATGGCAAACTCTGGAGGCTAACTTCTCCAGTCAAACTGCAGCTAGGAAAATGCAGTACAAAATGCAGCTCTCCTCTATCAAGAAAGGAACCATGAGCATTAGATATTATGTTAACAAAGTCAAAACTTGCTGCAACATGCTAGCTTCAGCTGGTCAACCAATTTCTGAAGAAGATCAAGCAATGCATGTTCACACCGAACTTAGAGGAGATTTTGACCCGGTGGTGGTAGCAGCTACAACTCGGAGTGACTCACTCACCCTTAGAAACACCCTACCTATGTTATTAAGCAATGAGACCAGACTGGAAGCTGGAAATGCATCAAACCTCATCAACACAGAAGGATCAAGCCCTACTATCAACATCGCCAATCAGTTTTCTGGTCAGAGAAGAAACACCTGGACTGGTGCAGGAGCGAATAGAGGAAGAGGTTGCCACCCTGGAAGAGGTGGCAGAGTAAGGAACAACAGCAACAAAGGACGAGGTGGAAGAGGTTTCAGACTAGGAAACAGGTCGCCTTGTCAAATTTTTGGTTACTCTAACCACTCTGCTGACAAATGCTATTACCGATTTGTTGCTGCCTACACTGCACAGTCCAACACAAAGAATAGCTCCAACACTTCAGCGAGCTCTTACTCAGCCTATCATGTCACTCAGTGCATTGACCCCTCTGCCCTATCACTGATGTCTAATCCAGGCAGCGATGCCAGCTGGTATGCATATTCCGGAGCCTCTAATCACGTCACCAATGACCTCTCTAATCTCAATATCGCCTTAGATTTCCGAGGAAACAACAAGTTTCAAGTTGGAAATGGACTAGGTTTGTGTATTTCTCATATTGGTAATTCTCTGTTTCAATCCAGCAACAAATCCTTTTTACTCAAAAAACTCCTTCATGTTCCGCACATAACTAAAAACCTTATTAGCGTCTCTCAATTTGCTTAAGATAACTCTGTTTACTTTGAATTTCATCTTACTTATTGTTGTGTAAAGGATCAGGTTACACATCAGATTCTTCTCAAAGGCTCTCTTAGGAATGGCCTTTACAAATTTGACATTCAGCTCGCCATCAACCCCATCTAATTCTTTCACGAGACAAGACCTTAGTATCTTCATCACTGAGTCCAATGATCCAAATAAGGAAGCAGATTTACAGTTATGGCATCTTAGATTAAGGCATTCTGCCAATAATGTACTACTAATAATAAAATTACTTTTTCCACTTATTGTGCTTGTCTTCAGGGTAAAAGCCATAAGCTACCCTTTTCTCCCTCGGAAATTGAATATACAAAACCCTTTGATCTTGTACATACAGATGTATGGGGTCCTGCTCCTGTCAAATGCTCGAATGGATTCTCCTACTATGTTTCCTTTATTAATCACTATACTAGATATACTTGGATCTATCTACTAAATCATTAATATGATGTGCTCGCTGCCCTCACTCATCTGCAAATTCTTATCCTTACTCAATTTCATTCTAAAATAAAGGCAGTATAGAGTGATGGAGGGGGAGAATTTAAAGCCCTCACAACCCTTTTTCACTCCTCTGGGATACACCACGGAATCTCTTGCCCCTACTCACCTGAATAAAATGGCCTTGCCGAAAGAAAACATAGACACATTGTTGAAAAAGGTCTCTCTCTCCTCTCTCACTCTCATATACCTATCAAATACTGGGATGATGTCTTTAACATTGTTGTCTATATCATAAATCGATTAACCTCTAAAACCATTCAGTACAAAAGTCCTGATCCGCTCTTACTAAATCAAATTCCCATCTACACTCATCTTAAACCATTTGGGTGTCAAATGAAAGAAACTAATAAATTTTTAAGTGGATGGGGTGATAGGTTGGGGAAATGAGGTGGAAAGATGGAAAGTTTTGATCGTGTATAAAGACATCACACCCCACTACAAAAAGAGGGACATACTGATGGTATTCCCGACGAGCGACAACGTTCAGTGTACACCAACAAATTGTCGATGGTCCCCAATGGCAGGGGAATATCGATAGGTCACTAACGGGCACTGATTATTGGTGAAACACCCATCAGCATCCCGTTTGTGAGTTAGAATGTTGTGTAACATGTTAAATTATTTCACCAATAATCAGTGCCTGTTAGTGACCTAAAGAGTATTGGCAACATACTGATTATTTAACATCACCAACAGAGTGTCATAAATTGTCAACTAAAGTTCCAACAAGACACTGATGAAGAATGCCCATCGGCAAGAAAAATAATAAATTTAAATTAAAAGTAATGACGGGCCACTGCGTCCTTTGACATGGATGGTGTATACCAGTCAAAAAATAAAATAATTAAGAAAATAATTAAATGAAGATAACAATTGAGCCATTGGTATAGACTCTAATGAAAATAGTGGGCGGGTTGCACTAAAATTGAATAAAAAACAATAGAAAATAAAAAATAAGAAAGAATAAGAAAGAGTATGGGGAGGAGGAAGAGGAAGAAGAAGAGGAAGAGGAAGAAGAAGAAGAAGAAGAAGAAGAAGAAGAAGAAGAAGAAGAAGAAGAGGAGGAGGAGGAAGAGGAGGAGAAGAAGAAGAAGACCTGTCACTGATCTTCGCCACAACCGCCGCCGGTCGCCTACAAAAGGAAATGACTTAGTTTTTAATAATGATTATTTACTTTTATTTTATCTATGTATGAATATAATATTATTTTGAATGTTGAATTGATTTTATATTTGGGTTTAATTGCGTTTACCAACATTTACCAATGTGGTGTACGGCGTTGACCAAGAGTTTTTGTCCCTCTATTAATGGATATTAAAAACTTTCAAAATGTGGTGTTGAATTCAAATGATTTAAAATATGGTGGTGGTATTGAAAGGGTGTGGTGATCGGTGGATGTTGTGTTCAATATATGTTTTGAATAGTCAAGAATATATACATGTTGTTGTCGGTCGGTGTTGTGATGGCATTGGTAAAGATGTGGTATACGATGCCGGCAGGGAGATTTTGTCCCTCCAATAACATACTTTAAGATTTTTTTTGAAATGTGGTGGTGTGTTTAAAAAGTTATAAAATATGAGTGGTGGTGGTTTTGAAATGATGTGGTGATCGGTGAACGTTGTGTTAAATATATGTATATTTTGAATTGTGAGTTAAAATGTTGTGTAACATGTTAAATTATTAAATGTTGTGGTTCACAAACGACCCATTCTATCGGTTATCCATTGATTATCAACATATCGATTATGTACTTCTTTCTACACTCAAACTTAGACCCATTTGAGATTTAGTATCAAATAGAGAATGTGATTGTAATCTGACTATCTTGTACGTAGGTGTTTTGCAGACTTTGAAATTTCAGTTTCTATCTCTCATTTGTTCTCGGGTACACTACAATATATGTACTCATAGAACTAAGGGGAGGTTTTGCTGAATTTCTCAGGTCCACAAAATATATACTACGATAATATTATTACTGAAGATTACATTCTTGAATGGAATAAGGCCCTTACCAAAAATCCAATTGTTAGATATAATCACACTAATACCTCTCACTATCTAATCCTAATTAGGAAATCATATAAAGAGATGTGATCATAGTTGGATGTACAAATAGACGGTGGACGGTTATATATCCAAAGTGTTTGTTGAAGGAATGGAGAGTTTTATTCAATTTTCACTCACGCATCCTAGAATGAGGGACATGAAGAAATTGAAGTATCCTAATAATCATACCAAATATAGGAATTGCAGTTACCATAATGTCAATGACAACAAGTATCATCTATTTAAAAAAGATTTTATACCAGGTTACTATCTATGGACATTTTATGGGGAAACAAATCTTGGCTACATGCATCGTGTCGACCCTGAGGTTCACGTTGGAGGGTCATTTTACATTGCTACTGGAGAATCATTGAATCATACAATAAATATGGTTTAGGATGAAGCTGTTCCTTACTTAGATATGTTTGGTGATGTAGAAGAACTGCCAAATCCGAAGGTCCAAAAGTTCTACGACATGTTGAGAGCTGGAAATACCCCTCTGTATCCTGAGTGTGATAAACATTCTCAATAATGTCTAATTTCCCACCTCATGAATTTGAAGTAAGAGAATCATATATCTTAGAAGTGTTATGACCAAGTACTTGATCTAATTAAAGAGTTCATCCTAAAAGACAATCATGTACCAGAAAACTTATATAGTGGCAAGAATTTGTCAAGTGGTATGGGCTTACTGATTGAGAAGATAGATTGTTGATTGAATAATTGTGTGATCTAATGAAGAGATTATTATGATTTTACTAGTTGAAAGTTTTGTAATCACTCTCGGTTCATACCCACTGAGTAGGTGAAGAAAAATGTCGTAAGGTCAACATTGCATAAAAGAAGATGTATTGTTTTCCATTAACTTCCCAGTTGCAAAGGTTGTACACATATATGAAAACATCAAATGACATGAGGTGTCATGCACAACACATTATTTAATATGGTTCCATGCATCACCCACAAAGTTTGGAGGCCTGTAAGCATTTCAATCAAACTCATCGAGAGTTAATTACCGAAAATCAAAATATAAGATTGGGCCTTTATATAGATAGTTTTCAACCTTTTGGAAGTTTTGGAGTGCAGTATTCCTCGTGGCCGGTGATAGTCACACCCTATAACTTGAATCTCTGGATGTGTATGAAAAAATAATACATGTTTCTAAGTGTTTTTATTCCAGGTCCCAAATATTCTTAGGATAAGCTATAATTTTTCTACAACCTAGAACTTCTGAGCTAAATCAGTTGTGGATGGAGGGTGTGCACTCGTACATGTATCTAAAAAATATAACTTTCAGTTTCGGGCAACCCTTATGTGGATAATTAGTGATTTTCCTGCCTATTCCATGTTGTTTGTTTGGAGCGAATCGCATGTCCATATTGCATGGAATTCTTGGATCTGATTACTCTAAAGTGCAATGTGAAGCAATTTTGATTTGATAATCACTAGAAGTTTCTTACTTATGGTCACCCTTTTCAAAGAGACGGAAGATATTTTGGAAAAATTAAAAAGCCGACACTCCATCGCCGAGCATCTGATCAAGTTCACTGGTCTAGATGTAGCATGCGTGAATGGACATATAGCCAAGACAAATGGTTATAGGAAAATAAGCATATTTTGGGTTTGCCATACTAGAGCACAAATCTGACTCGACATAATTTAGACATGCACATTGAGAAAAATGTATTCAATAATGTGTTCAACACTGTGATGAATGTGATGGGAAAGACAAAAGACACTCTAAATAAGGGATGAGTTGAATGAATACTATCTCCGTACTTGTATCCAAACATCATAGGAAAGTATCCTAAAACTTACATACAAGATCCAATGTCAAAAGTTGCCTGAACGAATGAAATCTCTTCAACTCTAGATGGGTACACACTAAATCTGGGGTGTTGCATTAATAAGAAGTGATCGAGATTGTTCAGGGTGAAGAGCCACGACTGTCATGTGTTTATGTAAGGCTTTCCAATTACCTTTCCGGATATACTTCCATATCCAGTGTGTAAAGCCCTAATATAGTTGAGTTTCTTCTTGAAGGAACTCACTTCTAGTGTTATTTGGACTGATGATATGAGTGGATTTTACATCAACATGAAAAGACCTTGCGGCATTTTTTTTGACTCCAGAGATCATTTGCTAGTTCACTTACCATACGACACGAGAGCTGATGGTACCATGCAATAGAGGTGAATATATCCATTCAAGAGGTATTTTTTCAAGCTGAAGGACAATGAGGACCAAGGTGAGCATCGAAGGCTTCATAGAAAAAAAATATCTTATTAAAGAGGCGTTAAATTTCACTTCATACTATTTTAAAGATCACATCTCCATAAAAGAACAAATTTGTCTCATAATGATGATGGAGACGATGCTGACGACGTTCCTTCTCACCAAAAGGAAATATTTATTTGACGAATCAGGGTTCTTTATGGTGAGAAATTACATTTATTAAGCTATGATGAAGTCCAAGACTTTATTAGGTTTTAAACATCATTTTCAACTTTTTGTTTAAATGATCATATAATAATATAAATTAATATATATGTACTGTTTTCAAAGAGGATGTAAAATTCTCTCAACCAAACATTAAAGATGATGGGATTGACGAAAAATTAGAAAATAAATTTGCCATTTGGTTCCAAAACTATGTGAACTCTTTTGATAGGATTCTATACATGTAGTACTTGTTATTGATATTTTAATAAGTAATAATTTTTACATTGTCCCCTCATTAGACGCACAAGATCACTGAACAATTTTACGAACAAGTACATTAAGAGTCTCGCATTAGGTACATCACGTTGTGTGACCTCATATAATTTTTGCAAGATAAATAAATGCAAGTTTCACAAAGTTGCATATGGATTATATAGATAAACTTAGAGCACAAGCGTCTATATAAGAGAAAAAAACTATGGGGAAGATGATTATAGTTATTACAATCCTCTCGTAGAAGTTGTTAGACTCGAACATACAAGGTTTCCTTGTAACACACTCTTGTTCAAATGGAGTGGTTCGATCTAAATCCCACACACACAAGGGTCCACCCTCAATATAAGCTTGTTGATATAAAATAAGCATAGACTCAATTGCTACGAGCTATTCTTACTCACTGGCCAAGCTGTTCAAGTTTACTATTGCCCATACACGAGCTTGAAATGAGACAAGATAGACTTTTTGGAAACATGTAAAACTATATCTAGATTAATAATAGATTTTATCGAGTCTACGCTTCTTGATCAATCATTTGAAGATATTTTTATAGAGATGGAAATTTCAATACAACTGGTGGATGTTATTTCCAATTACATGACCCTACTGATAATGAACTGGACAAAACGTCAATGAGGCATAAGATGAGTTTCTAACCGATGAGTAAATTGACGAATATGAGTTTGTTGATAACTTAGATACTAAAATTGTAGGTTCAAGTTGGAAGTATAAAATAACTTGTAATTTGAACTTGTTTTTATTTATTTATATCCGGTGTAATATCCATTATTTTGAATTGGCTCGAATTATGTGATATGCTCAATTTCTATTGTTTATAAAATTGGGGTACAGGTATTGTCCATGGTGCTCCTTTCGGCCCACCTTTAAGTCATGAAGATGTGAGGGATTTGGATAGAAGGACTTTGTCTGAGACCATTGCGGCCACCCCGTACGATGCTTGTACATCCAGGGGTCTACCACTAGGTCTACAGATGATTGAGGTATGTGTCCCATACATAACATACATAATACTACAGTAATTTTTCCAACAGAAAAAATTGATCCAAAATTTATGACCGATACAAATAAAAATGAAAAATCTTGTATAGTATACTAAAGTTGATCTCTATCACTATAAATGTATCACTTACACCCAAACACATGAAAATTCTTCATATTAGGAGACCTACCTTTCTATATATATGGAGCAGTCCCAATAACATTAAAAGGGTATACTCAGTTGACGAGGTAACATGCGGTATTGACAGCTTCAGTCTAGCAACGTGATGACATGTCAGGGAGATCAACATTGCTCATGCCATTTCCTACAAGGTGCGATTCTTTCTCTCCAAAACACCATTTTTTTTGGAGTCTTAGGTGCAAAACATTTATGAGATATTCCATGTGAGTAAAAAAACTCAGCAAATAATGCATTTTGAAACTCTCCCATCATCAATCCTAATTCTCACAATCTCGAAATTCTTTTTATTTTCTGATTCAAAGAAAGAGCTTTGGAAGATTCAAGTGAATCTGATTTTTCTCTAATAAAATGTATCCAAGTACATCTAGAAAATCATCAAAAATCATTAGAATGTACTTATTACCATTAAAGCTCTCTGCCTAAATTGATCTCATCATTTCTATGTGCAAAAACTCAAGAAACTATTCGTGGTAACATCATGAAGTGGCTTTTGAGAAGCACACTTTTGCTTTCCCTTCTGACATGTTTCATAGACACCATGTTGCTTAATCTAAAATTTTTGAAGACCGCGAAAAATACTTGCATTGGACAGGGTAATGAAGTGTGTTTAGCCAAAGTGGCCCGACTTTTTGTGCCACGACTCAGTATCACTTAACTTAGTTGAAAGGCATGTAAGTTCATGCTCAATTAAATAGCAATTGTCAACTGATCTAGTCCCTTTAAGAACATGATATTAAAAGTTCTCAAACAAGACATTTATCCTTTGTAAACTTATATTAAAACCTTGAACACATAGTTGACTAATACTCAGCAAATTGGCTTCCAAGTTTTTAAACGAGAAAAGAATTTCAAGTTTTCGCAAACACTCAACATTCATACATCCAATGCCTATGACCTTATTACTCACACCACCAAAAGCTACCAAAAACATAGACATAAACACTATATTAGTAAGATAAGAACCCCAGTCATGTGTCTAGAACAACCACTAGCAAAATACCATTCACCTTTTAAACTCATTTCAAAGTTAACACAGAAACTAAACATCTCTATTTATCAGCTGGTACCCGATTCTTTTTGTGAGTGGTTTATAAAATAAAATTTTAGTTTTGGCGTTCGTGAAGGAACACCACTTGGATTCCAAGCATGTTTATTCTCTTAATATAAATCATGATGCATTGTATAGAACTTGGAATGAATATGATCAGGAATACTACAGTAATGACAAATATGAATAAAAGATTTCACAAAAACTTTTGGATGTTGCTTCGTGATAGGGGTGGGGAGTGTGTCTTCTTACCTCTTAGATTATAAAAAGGCATAGAGGTTTTAGCAGACTTGTGTCATGGTCAATATTAGAAGATTCACTTTTGAACCAATACTATGTTTGTCAAACCTTTTATTCATGTTGACTAGGTCATCCAAACTTTCTTTATCTATGTTCACATTTTGAAGTAACTAATTTGCTTTGGCAAGATCCTCAGTCCTCTAAACATATTTGTGGTCAATAAAGCATAAACATCAATACATTTTGTATGCTGCTTCATCACTCAGGATAATTTGTTATTGAGAGATAGAATCTATGCATCTTTTTCACCTATTGTACGTTGCAAACAGAAAATCTCAACTTTAAGTTATTTAATATTTTGATCTTTCTCACCACATACATGTTTAGATAGATTATGTTCATTGTCCAAGAATGCGAGTTTAGAGAATGCTTCATCCAACTCCACATCTTGATTTCCAACTACCATGTACTTACTCGTCAACCTTTCATTCAATTTAAAGTTTTCTTTTAGGAGAATCTGAACTTCACCATGTAAGAACTTCACTTATGTCACCTATTGTTCATATTGAAGCTCGAACACTTTCATTGATATGTTCTGTGCACTTAGTTCCTTAAAAGTCTTACATGTCTCATATTTTCTTCTCATGGACCTATAACGTCATCATTAGAATCGTTTTCAGAATAAACTATTAGGAGTTCCTACCTTGATCTAAGTCAGATTTATGAAGGTATGAAGCTATGCATAAGACATTGTGGTTGAAGAAGACAAACATGTTGCTTGTATGCTTGATCTCTTCAGTTTGATCCTCCTCTTAATCTTCAGATGCACTCCATTTTGCCTTGATGGCTTTATTCTTCCATATGAAATCAGGACATTCATTCTAAAAGCGTCCAAAGCTACGACACTCGATTCACTTATCCTCTTCCACCTTCTGGTTGGTTAGCTTGAATTTTGAGGTGTTGATATCTCTCTCCTTCACACATCATTAGGAAGTTTTATGGGGTCAAATGGCTTCTTGTTCTGGAACTTTCCCTTGTTGACCATTTTCTACATTTGTCCATAGTTCCTGGATATGAGTGCAATTACAGCATCAAATGCAACTTCATCCTTCTCTTTCTCTTCTTCGTTAGATTTTGTAAGTACACTTGCCTTAAATGCAATACCCTTGATTTTATTGTATCATAACCATTATTGATCTCAAAGGACTGTAGATTACCAAGTAGATCGTCAAGATCAAGGGTTTCCCAAAGAGCATAAAACTCTCTGGTGATGTAATCTTCTCATGAGATCTCTTAGGAAGAGTTCTCATAATTCTTTAAACTTTCTTGGCTTTAGAAATTTCCTCACCATGCACGGAGCTTTAATTCATAACATCATTGAACCTTTCATAGTAATATTTTCATCCTCCTTCATCCTTATCACGTCAAAGGTAGTTGTGATCTTCTGTAGCTTCGATATTTTCACCGAGTTTGTACCTTCAAACTGATGCTCAAGAATCTTCCAGGCTTCATATGATGTTGTTAACATAACACTAACAACTCTTTCTTCATCACTCCTCCATTCTCAAACCTCACCAAAATTGTCGAGGAGATGACTCTTTGAATATACCGAAAGACTGGGTTCCAGATATCCAATGTTTTGGCGAGTCTTACATTATACCTCTATGATTTGTCCACATTTATTGATATTTTCACATAATTCCATATAATTTAGACCCAGAAATGAGATGAGTCACTAGTGTAAAAACAGCCATTGGCCAATTGGAAGAGGTGAGTAAGTTCAAGAATTTCAATTTAATATGCTTGGTCGTCTAAAAGGAATAAGACCGACTCTGGATCTTTCATTCTTTTGTTCCTTTTGATCTCGATCCATTTGTAAGTTATCCATTGGTCCATCATCAACCTATTGAAATAAATTAATCTTTCAAAAAGTTTGTTGACATCTTACTCAGTTCTGAGATCTAGCATCGATGGAGAGTTTGCATATTTCATTACTCGGGTCTCATGTTGGCTCAGACAATCCCATTTCTCTCTACTTCATATAATTGGTAAATGCACTCCAAGTAGTTATGGGTTGGTAGGGCTTGGAACATATGATGGGCTTGGGGAGTCGTGTAGTGACAGGCTTTAGTCTTCATGGAATTGAATCACTCGGCTTCCACTTAACGAGTGGCCTCATTGGGTTGATCCACATCTTGACATCATTTCTACAAAATAATCCTAAATAAATGTGATATAATAACCAACACACCATTTTTACTTCGGTTAAACATTTCAAGTTTGAGAACCAGAGCTATCAATTTTGAAACTTCTGAACACATAACATATATTCTCAATGGAAATAAGCATCAATATTGAATTAATATTATAATTCAAGTGTAAATTAAATGAAATTTTAGTTGAAAGATCATTGTAAACTCATTATCCCACAAACTCATTGAAATGCTTTGATAACAACCAACTGAAAGCTCAAATATGAGAAATTCAAGCTATCTTAACTCTATCATCAATAATTCATGATTAAACCACTCTAAATGAAAATATAATTCACAATTTAAGCATGCATACCAAGTGTTTGATGAAATTCCCCAAAGACAATTCAATCCCAATTTCAAGATTTCCAAGTACCTAACATCAGTCTCATCCAATTATAATTAATAAACTCATTAATAATCATCAAGAATAAAGATATAATAATAATTCTCATACAAGTTGAGAATTTTCAATGACTTCAAAACAGGAACCCTAGTTTGCAAAACTTGATAAAACTTACCTTTTTTTGGGAATTGGAGGAAGAAAGATAGCTAAAAGATGTGGGTGAATGCTTTGTGATGAGACTCTCTATTAATTTTGGGGAAAATAAAAATAAGAGTTTTCGTTTCTTTGGAGGAAAGAATTAAAAAAAAAAAGAAAAAATTTGTTTTTGGTTTTTACAGCCGTTTCTATAATCATCGCTACTAATGTTGAGACCGCTACCTTGGGTAGTGATCGGTCTATGAAAAAATGACTCTCTAAACAAGGCATGGTAGCGGTCACTATATATGTCATGATGTTTCATTCTTGGTCACGACCGCGACTCAGTTTGCGACATGTACTCTAAAAAAATATCCCCCTGGTTCAGGCTGTGTAGCGACCACTTCCTTAGGTCGCTACACCTGTATAATTTTCAATTTTTTTAAATAAATGAAAAATAGAAACAATATATATGTATCATACAGTTAGGTTGCCACCCAGTAAGAGCTTATTTTTACGACTTTATCTAGACACTTATTCATTCCAATGAATCACCCAATTAACTTGACTATTAGCATCTTCTTTTTCTTTGTAATCGTCAACATAATTCTCCCCATCAATTTTTTAACTTGCTTGATTCACTATTCTTGAACTGTGACTTTCTATAAATGGAAAATATTTTACTCTCATTATTCACCCGTAAGGTCATTTCCCTTGTTCTCATATCGATTAACGACTCACTTGTATCACTTGTAGCTAAAAGTGAATGTCCAAGAATCAACAAGACGTTCTTATCTTCCTGCATATCTAAAACCACAGAGTGAATAAGAAAAAGAAACCCATTAACTTTAATAAGCACATCTTCTACAACACCCTTCAGATAAGTCATGGACCTTTCCGCCATTTATAGCACTATCATAGTTGGTTTTATTGTCTCAGTCTTCAAACTTCTTTTCTATTGATAGTGGCATCAAATTGATACTATCTCCCAAAGCATAAAATGCCTTCATGAATAAATTACCACTAAAATTACAAGGTATAGTGAAACTACATGAATTCTTGCATTTTATTGGTAATTTCTTTTGAATTAACGCACTTCACTCTTCGGTGAGGTTCACCATCTCATATTCTTTTAAATTTTTATTTCTTTGCAATCACCTCTTTTAAAAAAAATTCATAGTTACACATTTGATGCAAAGAAATGATAAATGGGATATTGATATTATTTTTTCAAAAAATTTAGCAAATTTCTTGTTCTATTTTTTCTTTTGTGTATATTTAGGATAAGATAATTCATTAAACAAAGTATACGAGTAAGAATTGGATTTGAGGTTCTTAGCCCTTATTTTATTCACCACTTGATGTTGTTCCTCGTTAAACTTCTTCTTCCCACTATTTTAGTCTCATCGCTTGGTTTCGTCGGTTCTTCATACTCTTTACAACTCCTAAGATGAATGGCATTGCACTGCTCTTTAGGGTTATCTAATGTGTTACTTGTAAATTTTCCTTTTTGATGTTGGTTTCCTTTGGTGGAAGCCATCTGTGTGATTTGTGTTTCAAGAGTCCTCATGTGAGTCCGAATTGACCCAATAATTTGAATCAAGCTTGCCTCAATCCATTCGATTCTTGCTTCATTTTTCTCAAATTGGGACTTTGGTTACCTCATAAAAGAGGTAAACATCTTCTCTATTCTGAATTCTTCCCTTCATTGATTGCTCCGTTTGTAACCAAGAATCTTGGTGGTGGTTGGAGTGCATTGGTTGGATTAGCGTAGGAAAAGTTTGGGTGATTTTGCATCCTCGGATGGTATTGATTTCCTCCTATATTACTTCTGTAATTATTGTTGGAATTTATTTGGTTTACAAAACTCACGTCTTCAATTGACCCATGCATGGCAACTCCAACTGACTACCTTACCGATATTTTATGGCTTGGTGATAATAACATCTCGAATTTACTATTCATGGCTATTATTTGTTGTGTTAAAGCCTTTATCACGTCGCTCTCATTCACTGCAGCTAATTTCTTTAAAATTGAATGTCCCATCATCCATTGATATTTATTTGCTGACATATCTTCTAAACTGTTCATCACATCAATGATGCTTCGTGCCAATAATACGCCTCCCGCTGAGGCATCTACCATGATCTTCGTTTGTCCGTTCAAACCATTTTAGAAGTAATAGACTTGTTGATTGTTTGGAAAGCTATGTTGAGGACACTTCCTTAGAAGTTTTCTAAATATCTCTCATGCCTCATGCAATTACTCCTTATCTAGTTGACGAAATTCAGTAATATCCCTCTTTAAATTCATTGTCTTGCTCAGAGAGAAAAACTTGAAGAGAAAGTTTTGGCACATCTATGCCCATGTACTGACCTTTCTAAAACCTAGTGTGTTGTTCCAAACCTTAGCCTTATCCCTCAGAGAAAATGGGAAAAGGCAAAGCTTAATAGAATCTTCTAGAACACCACTCATCTTTATCGTTCCACGTATCTCTAGTAAGCTTTCCAAGTGTGTGTTTGGTTCGTCGTTAGCACCTCTACCGAATTGGTTTTATTGAACCATTATGACAACCTTATCTTCAATCTAAAATTATTATCATTAATTATTGGACCATTAACTCCTCCTTAAGCTCGATTTCTGTCGGGTTCGAACATGGCTTGAATCGATGATTCATTTTTTACAGGTGGTGGTGCTTGCTGTGTCATAAATATGCATGGATTTATTTTGATCATTTCTTCGCATGTACCCGCAGTAGCATTCAAGTAATGCCCTTTGATTTTGCCTGTTTTTTAGGGATTTTTATCGACATATTTGTGGTGATCGTGATCTTAAACGACATATTTTCATATTATTTTGTGTTTTCAAGCGGACGCTATCAATTGTTGGTTTCGGTGCACTTTAGAGTTGTTTTATGCTTTATTTTGCTGCTGAGGATATGAATGAGCATGGATTTTAGTAACTGGATTTTAGCAATTGTTTGCTGAAACAACATGGCTAGTTTAGTGTCACCACCAGTGTTGTGGACTAGAATCGGAATAATACGCAGATCCGTAAAGGCGACATGATCATGCTGGTGTTACTACTAATGTCAAGGAGCAGTAAAATAGCATAGTGCAGAATAGTCTGAGGCTAAATTTCCCTTTTGTCTTTGTTGAGACGATCAAAACCTTGAAGTTAGACATCACTGTAAGATCGAGTTTATTATTATGTTTTCATCTTATATATTTATGTATCGGTTATTCGCTCGGCCTATTTACTTGATTAATTGTTTAGTTCCTAGCTTGATCAACTAATGTTCTATGCATGCAATCTCGTCGCTTGATTATTACTCTAGTCAGATTAGATTAGATTCTATTTAAGAAAAAAGGACATCTAGAATATATAATTAGTTGGATTGTGAGTTATCATTCTTAGATGAAATAATTGAATAAGTTAGTATTTCATGGATTATTTATTTACTACTTGAATTGTCGATCTTATGAATCATTAATGTTATCATCGAGTTAATTATGTACGAACGTGGAAATTTCTAGGTAATAAGAGTGGACTTGAATGGTTTATTTTATGTGACTAAATTGGGGATGAAATACTCCGATGGCAATTGCGTAAAGTGTGACTTGATATTTTTATTCATCAAGGATCGATGAGTTGCTTAAAGGTAGAAGTCAATTTCAACCAAGGCATCTTTATCAAATAGTCATTTTCGTCACTCGCTTGAATTTATTGCAATTGTTTTCATTGATATTTTCCTTAATTATTCTCGTGTTTTTAGTTCATTAGTATAACTAAATTTTAACCCCCTCCCATTCTAAATCACATAGTCAGTGAAATCTAATTAAATTCTCTCTGAGGATTTGATCTCTACTCTCTTTACTAAAAAAATATTAAGTAGGGTTTTATTTGGGTGTCCCGGCAACACTACCAGTGCTTGTTGCTGAAATTGTGCTTGAAGTTGCGATTGAAGTTGGTTTACTGGATCGTTTAGATCGGTGTGCGATGCGGCTGCCGTCTTTGATCTTACTCTCGTATAATTATTTCAACGACAAGTGGCTTCAATTCTGGAATAAAGATTTTCTAAAGTTATCCCTGTAGAACGTGTTCACATACAAAGCTTGAAATCTACTCAACCAAACTTAAAAAGGAACAAGTTAATAACAATGTCAACTAAAACTAACTTGTTAAGTGGAACCAAATACTTGATCGCATATTTATTGATACCCAATCGCCATTGTACGGTGTAGATGTAAGATATTGGCGAGCAAGATCGTATTCAACTAGAACCAATGATTTTGAACTAAAAAATAATATAATTTTGATAACTTATTTTTATTTAAACTAACAAGACAAGATTAATTCTTCTATATCGATAAATGATCCATGAACATAATAAAATATAAGTAAAAACTATTGTAAAAGGTTGCCAAGGTCAACACAAAATTCAAAGTAAGAGAATGAATAATGAGAAAGAGGTATTCTGAGGTTTCGATCTAATGCAATGTACTTTTCCACTCATCAAGTATCGTTTTTGATTCAATTCATTATAATGTAATAATAAAAATGGTTTAACCTATAGGTTAAAATGATTGAACTATTGATCACAAGCTTAAAATAATATCCCTATTTGATAGTGTACTTAGAACTCCAAAAACATTAAAAGATTTATAAAATCTCTATAATCTCAAACTTCTTAATCTTCTTGATTATCGTGTTTTGTATTTAAATCCTCAAAATAAATCTTATCTCTTGATCTAATTTATTATAACCAAACAATCATAAAGGACGATCAATAATTTATGATATAATTTAATAATTCACACACACAAAAATAATTGAGGGATCATACTAGACTTATTCAAAATCACAAAGCATCAAACACTCATTGCTTTTATCCTTAGAATACTAAGAGATTTATTTAAGCAATTCATCGAGTAGTTCATGAGAAATAAAAATAAATAAAGAAAATAATACTCGAGAAGTTCAAAAATGATCCATCATTCTTCGTGTTCCTTGCCTAACTTGCTCCAATCTCGAAAAACTCACTCTAATCCTCACTATGATGTGTTATGTGGCTTCCAAGATGCTCTTTAATGTTTTCCCAACTCCCTACTTATAGCGTTTTGTCAAGTCTTGGCCGTAAAGTTGGAGTAATGTCATTTTGTAACTTTTGGAATCGCTCGCTGGTTCGGGAGGTGTCACGGTTGCGACAACAAGATTAATAACCATTCATTTGCTGCGGTCACTACAGTGACCATGATCATTGACATTAATGCAGATTTTAGATATATTTGTGAGCCTATCTCATTTCCAGGCCCAATGGACTCCAACTTCAACTCTTCAACCCAATTCTCTTGATCTTTTACTCCTTTATGCTCTTTAAGCCTAATTCGTGCCAAATCTGACCAAAGATTCTACAAAATTAAAAAAAAATATATGTAACAACTTGAGAATAATATAGAAAAAAGTCAAAATAAGTTGTTAATGCATACTTCATAGTCAAAACTTAGCAATATAAGCTCAAATATGAACGTGGGAATTGTGTTTGTCACCTCCCACCCCCACCCCACAACTTTGTGCAAAATAGGAGAGAGTGGCATTTTATGTATGAATTTACTAACCTTCATTCTTTATATCCAGGAGGAATTGAAGTTCCAAAAATAAACAAAATCAACATGGAACCGAACCTCCTTGTTGCCACTCAATTTATTTATATGAAAAGGCAGATTACATTAAGCCAATAAATTCTTTTTCATGAATCGAAGTTCAAAAAAAATTGAAATGTAAACTTTTTTATGAAAGATCTTTGATAACTTCAAAAATTCAGGTTTACAAAGTTTGGGAGTTATTTTGAAATTGTGTATTTAATTCCTTCTTTCTGAGTTTGTATGTGTGTTAATGTGTTTTGTGTGGATTGAGGTGGTGGCTTGAGGGACTAGTGAATGGCAGTGGGAGGAGCAGAGATGGTAGAAAGTTGATGGGTATGAGTGAAAAGATTTAAACGTTGATGGATATGCTTTGAGAATTAGATATACTTAAGGAACTAATAACAATCTTCTATATTTTCAGATTAGCCCAAATGAGGGACGAAATAGAGAAATAACAATTTGTCCCCTTTATAACATTTACAATTAATGAAAAATGATAAGGGAATAATTAACTATTTAAAACTAAAGAAAGGTGATAAGAAAATAATTAGCTGTATTAAATTAAATAAAAATAATAAGAGAATATTTAATCTAGCCACATCAGAAAAAATTCTCAATTACAATTATCTTGTACCTTTTTTTATAATTTTATCAACTTAGTGTAGGTATTTTGATATTAGATAATATCATGGTCCTTTTGGGAAAGTGGATAATTTAATAGACTAAAAAAAGAAAATTTTCCTACTTTCACAGTATCCTTAACTACCTTTCCAACAACTCTCTTGGATTTGAAAAACCCTATGAACTGCCTTCAAAGGTCGAAAGATACTAATCCCTAGTACTTGAAATATAGAGAAGATCTAACATTTTAATATTTTAACTATGTTGCTATATATACTAAAGTTTCGAAATAATTCTAAATATAAGATATATTAATGTATTCGAGTATTCTCTATTTATGTTTATGTTTTAAACTCGGAGTACTTATTACAATGAGACCTATCAATTATATATACAACTCATAAGTCGGTCTCTTGAAGTATGCTTATATCTTCATGAGCCATGTCGAGAATTGGGTCTAGTTTCAGCAAATCGCCTCCTCGAACAAGTGAAATCCTTGTAGAATTTTGTTACCTCCTTTCTTATTGTTTCTTTATATGGAATTCGGATTCTTTAGGACTTTTGGACTTTATGTAGCAACATCGAACTTTTTATATTGAAACTTTTCGAATCCTTATCTAATTTTTTTGAGTCTTCTAAACTCTATACGCTGGATCCTGACCTTTCATATATATTTGATCTTCTCTCTCCTTTCTGGGTGCATATAGCTTCACCTGCAAGTAAGAGGGATAAGTAAATAAATTATTTTCTAGACAAGTAAATAATATATTAGGAAACTTATATATGGAGATATTAAATTCTCATATATCCGGCTTTGAACTATTAAACACAAAATACTTAGACTCAGTGTAGGTTCAAAGAAATACTTAAATGATGTCGATTCTCATTTTCTTACAGTTACCCCTCTCCGTGATGATAATTGGTTCTTATCTCTTGCTTTACTCTCTAAGATCGGGTGCATTTATTAGCTTGAGTGAAAATTGTATTATCGTACCGTGTTCGTGTCACACTATATCGTACTTTCATATTCCTATCTAATTATTCGATAATAAAGTAAAAATAAGTGTAAATCTAACAAAAATCATAATTTTGTTCTTTAGTGTCGTGTTTCATATCGACTTGTGTTATGTCGTAGTATCTTGTTTCTTACTATCTTGTGTTATGTGGTATCTTGTCATTTGTTTATAACCGTATTTCTTATTATATCGTATGTCTCGTACTATCGTTTTGTGGAGTCATGTCACCCTAAACTTATGCAGCTTGGCCAACATTTTGGGTTTTTTTTTAAATCTATTTCATAGTTTTTTTTTTATTTCATTGAAAGGGAGATATAACTAATGCGGGTATTTTTTAAAAAAATAATTAATTAATAAGAAAAATTAAAAAAGAAATAATAGATAGAATTTATAGAAAGAAAAAAAAAGAAAAAACAATTGTAAAATGATTATATATAGATTTCGTAGAAATGCATGGAATAGAGTTCGATTACAAGCACAAGCTGATTCAATAAATTAAATGAGTATTGTTTAATGTTGGGATGAGTAGATTCTAGGTACATGTGATCGAATGTATATATGGTAGAACTAGAAAACTTAGTCTGATTTTTAATTATTGGTGCCTAGAACTTTATATCGAGGAAAATGCTGTCATAGTCACCACCGTTAGGCTTTGCAGTTAATGAACTAGCTTTAACTAGTGTGGTCACTATATGTAATATGTTGCAATGAACTACAAAGCCTACACATTTATATACCGTCAAAACGAAAATAGCAAAAATCATACTATGATCTCCATGTAATTGTCATGAATTTATTATTTACCGTAAGTAAGACATGCATATCAATTGCAATATACCAACTGCAATACATAAAGTTTGGTTAAATATGTAATAACATGTATAAAAATATTTATTTGTTTGTTTGGGAAATTAACATGCATATTAAAACACACAGCAAAAGTTTTTTTTTCAATCCAAAATTTCACTCAATTTGATATTTCACGGGGTGTTTGTAGTGTATGTGCTAAAGAGCGCACCGTGCGGCTAGTAGTCGATCATGCTGACTACGTCCGCCTAACTTGCTTGAAAACTTGCGCTGATTCGACGCACTCACGCCAGAGGCGCTTTAGTGGCACAACAAGGTTTGAAAGAACGATTCAGATTTTATTGATCACGGAAGCGAATTACAATATGCCAGCAAATTACAAATAGCGTTGTTGGAGAGGGGGACGCTCCAGAGTAAAGCTACGACAATTCTTCAGACAACCTATTCCCCCGATAATAGGCCTTAGAAAATAAATCTACTTAACATGACTAAACATTTGAAGGGTTGTGGAAGCCCACGCCTTGCGACCGTAGTAGAGACAAAGAAAATATGTACATTACCTTCAAAAGCAAAACACTTACACTAAGAACTAAACTTGATGTGGGAAGAGACTCAATCTTCCTTGTGAGGTTACTGACGACGGCCCTCAAAAATGGTTGTGGGCCAAGCAATCACGGGCTTTGAAGGGGCATCCCGTGATAGCTCTCCCCCACCTGAGTTGACAATGTCTCCGGCGTCATGGAGTTCTTGTATGCGTCGATGAATGGTTGAAACGCCTTGAGTGTTGTCTCCTTCTCCCAGGTGCTCTCATGTAAGTTGTCTCCAAACCATTTGACTAAGTACTCCCTGTGAAACTTCTTCCGCGTGCCCATGTCTCGATGGTTGATGATCGCCTCGGCCACTCGCTTCCCTATGTTATCTGACAGCTTCAATTGGGGGCGGCTGAGCTGGTTGCGGTTGGTGTTCTCCATAATGTCCTGGTACAGTTTGAGTTGACTGGTATGGAAGACGTCGTGTATGCGCCACCACGGGGGCAACTCTAGTTTGTAAGCTACCTTCCCAATGCGGCGAGTGATCGGTAAGGGGCCAATATATTTCTGCATTAAGCGTGAATCTCTCCCATGGGACGTTTTTGACATACTCTGGCTTGGGACCGTGACCATCACTTCATCCCCGAATTTATACTCTACGAGACGACATTTTTGGTCAGCATATTTCTTCATCCGCCACTGCGCCTTTTCAAGGTAATCGCGTGCCAGGTCAAGGTTTTGTTCCCATTCAAGGGAGAAGTTCTGCACTGAGGAGGTCCCGGAACCACGTGGGGTATCGATAGTGTGCGGGAGGAGCGGCTGCTGACCAGTACATATCTCAAAGGGACTCCTATTAGTGGTGGAGCATTTCTGAGTATCCCTTCACAAATTTCCTATAATAATTACCCAGTCCAAGGAACGATCGCACTTCGTGAACATTACCCGGCGGCTTCCACTCATCTATAGCCCGAATCTTGGCAGGGTCCATACGCATTCTACCCTGTTCAATGATGTGTCCCAAGAAACTAATGTTCTCTTGGGCAAAGCAGCACTTCGAAGGCTTCGCATACAACTGATGCTCCCTAAGTCTTGTGAGGACCTTGCGGAGGTGCTCCAGATGATCCGCTAAGGTTTCGCTGTAAATGATAATGTCGTCCAGGTACACCACTACGAACTCATCCAGAAACAATGGAATACTTGGTTCATGAGGGTGCAGAAAGTAGCTGGAGCGTTCGTCAACCCAAAAGGCATAACTAAAAATACATAGGCTCCATATCGTGTCACGACTGTTGTCTTAGCTTCATCTCCTTCTTTTATTCGAACTTGCCGCGACCCAAGTACCAGACTCCTAAGAGCCAGAACCTAACGTGTGAAAGTGATTTTTTTTCGTATACTTTGCCTATTAAATTATGTGATTTTTACACTTTATCTATTTCAGCATTTTTCCAGCGAAAATTGTTACTAGAAAATATTTTCGATAGAAATTTTAGCACAATTGAAGATCAAGATCTTCCTTCCAAGTCTCTTTTTAATGGTCTGCTGATTGTGCATGTAAAGACGAATTTTTCCTTCAATTGTGCAACGATTTTAGATGAAAATAATTTTCGCCAACATTTTCGTCGAAAAAATTCTCAAAGAGGTAAAGTATAAAAACGCATAATTCAAAGTATACAAAAAAAATATTAATAAGTAAAATGTAAAATCGAATGAAATTTAGGAGGTAGAAATGAAAAACTTTCTAACAATGACTTGTGAAAGAAATCTACGAGAGAAGGTTGTGGAAAATAGTTCAAACACACACACACATACATATACACACTAGTACTAATTATATTATTTAATTCTAAGGTATTTAATCAAATAAAAAATATACAAAAAAATCATCTATTTAATTAAATTTAAGATACATAATTGGTGCCAAGTTCACCTAGATTTTCATTTAAACCTAAAACTATATATAGCGAGAGAGATGGAGAGAGCGAGAATTTGGGTTGTATAAATTGGCCGTCCAAATGATGGAAAAGTCATAAATTGGAATGTGTCCCCAATTATCGAATTTAGGTCCCCTACCAAATACACATCACATGGCTATGCATAATGCATGCACCTCAGTACTACAGGACCATTTTGAACTTACTTTATCATGCACATGACATGACCTGACTTCACATCCTACTATAATCTATAGTTGTACTTGTAATGTTATTTAATTTAATTCGTTTCTTATTATAAAAAACTTGAATACAAGCATACCGAGACAGTGTGAATTTGTGAACGTAGTTTTATGATTTCATAACTTTACATATAATCTGCCTACAAAATAAATAAATAAGAGTGACGCCGAGGCATTAACAAGTTAATCGATTTATGCAATGCCTTGAATATCATTTCATGTCCTTATCCCAATCTCTCACTTCATTTTAGATGTAAATCAATTGGTTTATCTTCCATGAAAAAGGATGGGATAAAAATTTCTCTGCCATGAGACGAAGTTAAAATATTAAAAAAGTTATTCAAGTGTCTGGACCTAACTGCATATATATCATTTAAGCGCAAGGACCATTAAATTAATTGCTTGATGGTGCAGTATATCCAGTAATTAATTAAATACTTTTCAATCTCAAGTCAACATTATCTGCTGTAAATTGGATTGTTGGTCAATTTATTGGATATCCAGGTGTAGGTGCACCTCATATCCAGTATTTTTACAATATATATTGGTAGTGCCTTTATATACCGTGTTTTATTAATATATTTTTTATTTCACTAATATTTTTATTATATAATTTTAATATTTTTAATCAAATTTAGAAAATTATAAAAAGTCATATTTATCTATTTAATTAGATATAAAACTCATAATTTATTAAATTTATGAAATAAGGACGTGGTTCTTATTTGAAACTATTCATATATATATATATATATATATATATATATATATATATATAGTCTGATGGTACATGTATGATTTGTATGATAGTATATTAATGTTATGTACGATAATATATAAAATTTTCGTGCCCTTCAAAGTTATGTGATGGTATATACTTATTATATATTATGGTATATGAATATTTTGTAAGATACTGTATGATAGTTCAATCCCTCTGATATGATTTGAGAATACAAATTTTTGTTGCGCGCCCAAATTGGATTCGGGTATATTTATATTTTCTGTGATGAGGTAAAACACAAACAAATAATAGAAGATAAGGAGGTGAACTTATTCATACAGGCTTTTGCAAGATCTCATTAAACTCACTTAGGCCACACAAAAAATTCAGACAGAAGTTTCTAATTTCTTATATAATTGTGTACTTCCTTGAAGCAGTATAAGTATTTGTTCTAAGCATTTTGCGTAAGCAAGCCACTCAGCTAAATTGTCACGCTTTTAACTTTATTTCCTCAGCACATGGCCCTAGTTGTCTAATTTGGATTTAGTAAAATATTCCAGCAAGAGAATTTGAACAATATCTAGCTAAGCTAATAAAGAAATGCAAAGTCCAGTTCTATAATTACGTTACTTATGGTGCCTATGTCCTGATTATAAATTCCAATATATCCAACTAGTAGCCTTTTTGTTTAGAATGTAACATTCTTTCTACCTATGCGATAGATAACTTATTCCACATTTCTATTTTTAATTGTAGGAGAATGTCTTAATTATGGGCAACACATTTATCAGGTGGAACTAGCGAATTATTTGTTATGCTGAGATTTTATACTAATAAATTATAATTTAAAAATTAATATATCATAGTAAAAAATTAATACATTATAGTACCAATATATCATAAAATAAACACCAGTATATCATAAAGTAGATATCAATATATCATAACACGGGTCAGATATTTATAAAAATCAATAATTTAAAGTACAAAAACCAATATATCATAGTACAAAAATCAATACATTTTAGTATCAGGTCAGATAGCCTAACGGATCATGACCCGTTAATCTGACATAATACAAGTGTATGCCATGTTATGTTATTAATTTGATAAAATAATATATAAATATAATTCATATTGAACATACTACTGTCTAATAAAAAAAAAACATTTCCTAATAAGAAAATAGATCATTTGATTCAAGGACATAATTTTGATTTAGACTTTTAAGTATTCATTATTTGATATTAAGCATTGATATACAATTATTTTGCTATTGAGGGTTTGATTGGTTTAGACATAATTTTGATTTAGACTTCTAGTATTCATTAGTTGATTTTTAGCATTGATATACAATTATTTTCCTAATTAGGACTTGATTGGTTCAGATAATCTGGTAAGCTATTAGTTGATGTTTGATAGTTAATTCTTAATTAATTCTTATTAATTAATTGGTTAAAATAGTTAATAAGCTAAGTTGATGTTTAATATTTAATTTTAAATTAATATTTTGTTACTTAGTTGATTAAAATAGTTAATAGAAGATGAAGTTACAATTATAGACAAATTTGAAAAACCTAAAAAATTATACGGGCAATTGCTAAATACATCATAAGAAAAAATATTTTTTATCAAATACTTCAAGTAATTGTATAACTTATCAATTAGTCCAACTCTTACAATTATAAAGTTACCCTCTTATTAAAATAATAATATTAATATAATAATAATATCAATAACCACCACCACTACCACAATCCACCCCCGCCTTCCAGGCCGCCGCCGGAGATTTTCCCCGCGAATATATTTAAATTCTTTTGTCTAAATTGTTTTTTTTAGTCAAAAATCATAAAATTAGAAATTTCATTATAAAGAAAGAAATTTTCATACTTTTTCGAACTAAGCAAGAAATTTTCTTACTTATCCGCACATAAAGTAAGAAATTTTCTTAGCTTTTTGACATAAAGTATGAATTTTTCAAGAAAAAGTATGAATTTTCTAACTTTTTGGGACATAAAATAAGAATTTGTCTTGATTTTTAGGACATAAAGTAGAAAAACTCACTATAAAGTGATTTTTTAAAAAACTTTTTTGAACATAAAATAATAATTTTCCTTTCTTTATAGTATATAAAGTAAGAGTTTTTTTAATTTTTTCGAACATAATATTAAAGATTTTAGGCAAATTGTCAAATAGTCATCTCCTACATCTAATTTTAAGTCAAATAGTCCCTACTTTTTGTTAAATAGTTCAAAATTATGAAATGAATATACCACAATACCCTTACTATGAAATAATAATAATAATAATAAATAATAATAATAATAATAATAATAATAATAATAATAATAATAATAATAATAATAATAATAATAATAATAATTGGAGCAGCAGGTCGCTGCCGCTGGCCGGCCGAAAAACTCTTTGGTCATCGAATTTCTTTTTCCCGATCATCAAAAACTATTTTTTGACCATCGAAAAAATTTCCGGCTGCCGGAATATTTTTTTGGTGAGTTTTTTTGGGCAAAAAAATTTCTTAATGTATGTCTAAACTTCTTACTATATGTCCATGAAGTCAATGTATTTTTCTTTTCAACCCAAACAATTTCTTACTATATGTCCGAATTTCTTTATATATGTCTGAATATCTTACTATATGTCCAAACATTTTTTACTTAATTTCCAAAAACATTTTCGGTCACCGAAAATATTTCTTACTATGTCCGAATTTTTTCTATATGTACAAAGATTTCTTATTTAATGTCCAAAAATTCATACTTGATGACAAAAAGTATTTTACTTGATTGCAAAATTTGTTTACTTGATGTGAAAATGTTGTTACATATTTCTTACTTATTATACTTTCTTTTTTGCCCCCCAAAAAATAGAAAAAAAAATTCTTACTTAATAACAAATTATTATTATGTATTTCTTATTTAATACAACTATATATTACTTTATAGTGAATATTCGAACTGTATGTTCGAAAAGGTAATAAAGTTTCTTACTTTATATCCTATAAAGTAAGAATATTTGTAATTTTATGTTCGAAAATGTAAGAAACGTTCTTATTTTATAGTGAATTTCTAACTTTATATCCTAAGAAAAAAAGATATTCTTAATTTATATTCAAAAAAGTAAAACAAAGAAAATCCTACTTTATAGTGAAACTTTCATACTTTAAGTATGAAAAAGTAAAAGAATTTCTTACTAAAAGTTTGTTCCTTTATAGTGAGATTTCTTACTTTATTTTTGTTGGGCAAAAAAAGAAAAATGGTCTCGCCGGAAAATTTTCTGGACGGCGGTGGCGGGCAGCAGGCGGGAGGTGGTGGTGTATTGTTTATTGATATTATTATTATTATTAATAGAGGTAACCTTGTAATTGTATGGTTGGATTATTTAACATTTTGTATAATAAGTTAGAGTATTTGACAACAATATTTTTTCATATGTAGTTATTGGCAATTGCCTCAAAGTTTTATTATAAAGTAATAAATTATGTGTTTTTGTATTAAGTAAGAAAGACATAACAATAATCAATAAAGATTTTTCTTGACAAAAAAATTAAAAGAAGTTGTTGTTAATAAGTAAGAAATAAATAGAAATAATTATCAAGCAAGAGTTTTTGCAAATGAGTAAAAAGATTTTGTCATAAGTAGCAGAATTTTGGATATTAAGTAAGAAAACTTCGGACATATATTAAAGTAAGAAATATTTTTCGGTAACAGAAAATCTTTTTGGACATTAAGTAAGAAATTCTTTCTAGTAAATGGAAAAAAATGGACATTCAATAAATAAATTTTAAACATATAGTAAAAGATTACTTGTCGGAAAATGTTTTTATGTGATCGAAAATAAAAATTCAGCGCCGGAGGCAACGACAGCCGCCCGGCTGCCCAAATTATTATTATTATTATTATTATTATTATTATTATTATTATTATTATTATTATTATTATATCACTATTTTGTTATTTTGATTTATATTATTAGTTTTTTGGGCAACACTCTTGTTAGGCTGAACTAACAAATCATTCGTTAGGCCAAAATTTCGTTCAATACATTATAGTGCAAAAATCAATATATTATAATAAAAAACCAAATCATAGTACCAATACATCATAGTATAAAAACCAATAAATCATAGCACGGGTCAGAGATTTATGAAAATTTAATACTTTCGAGTATTAAAATCAATACATCACAATACAAAAACCATACATTATAATATCGGGTCAGATGGTCTAACGGATCATAACATGTTAATTTGGCCTAATACAAGCGTTTGCCTAGTTTTTTTTCTTAGTAAGAGTATTGTAGTACTAGTGTGAAAACCCGTGAATTTCGCGGACAAATATAAAAAATATTAAAAAAAGTAAAATTATTATCAAAAAATATTTAAGAATGTGAATTATTATATCAAAAATGAAAAAAATGTTGTTCACTTTAAATTTTGAATCTTTTTTATGCAACATTAGTTGTTTTGTTTATAATGATATCATTTTCGTCGTAACAAAGAATATTCAACTCTTTATACTTTTAACTATCAATTGTGAAATAAAGATGACTTGTGCGTTATACGCGAGTTTCATAAAGACACTTATGAAAGATTTGTGATAACTATAAAAATAAAATAAAAAATCTTAAAGTATGATTGTATTTTAAACTTATGTGGCGTCTCATTCCAATATAAAAATCGTTCAAGTTCTAGTATATTTCTATTTACATTACACCATTTTCACAATAAATAATGTTCGAGTGCATTTATACATGCAATCAACGAATTAGTTGTTAAGTATAGCAAATTACCCATAATGTGATATTCAAACCCAAAAAAACCGAAGTTGTGAAAATATTAATGACCCCTTGAGGGATATCAAATATATATTTTATAAGGTCCTCATATTCATTCGAGAGATGGAAAATATAATTAAAACCGAAATTCTTGTAAATTCCGAAATTATGAGGGTTATTGTAAATTCTGAAAATATAATTAAGGCCGAAATACTATGTCGTTCTAAGAATATAAATGCAATTTAACCCTGTGAGGATTATAATTTTTTAATTTTATGAATTAGTATATATTTGGTATGAATATTTTAGTTTAAGTATATAAATTATTAATATAAGCTTTTTAATGAGGACTAATTGATGTTTATTTGTAACTATCTCGATGAATTAAGTACAATTGTCTATTAACGTTTATACACATGAAATTGAGTAAAGACTAATGTTATAAATACAATATCCCTCATAAATTTACCAATCATAATTTAATAACATACTACTATTATAATTTTTAACACATAAAGTTTGCTAACGTTTTTTTGCACAAATATTGAAATAATTTACATACTATAATATTTATAAGATTGTGTAGATTGTGTGAAATAATATAATAATCTATTTGGTAAAATAATTAATTATGTTAATTTTTTTCCATTTGTATTTTAATTGTTACAAATTTGTGAAAATTCTATTCTTAATAATTATATATTTTGTAGCATAATTTACTGTCATTAATATATTTTTCCATTTATAATTCAATTACCAAATGTGCACCAAAATACCTATTTGAGTTTATCTTTCTTGTTTTCTTCTTTTAAAAAGCAAAAAACTGTAAATATGATTAGCATGAGAAAACACAATACTAATAGGTTTAATAACTGGCAGGCATTTTCTAGAAGCTGTGGCTGAAATATTTACTGCATTGATAATTATGCATTTGTGAAAGCCTTTCATTTTTTTTTTTAATTTTTTTAAAACTTTTGTGATGTGTTAAGATATTCCATAGTTTCATTTCCCCTTGAAGATCTTATAAGTGGTATTCTTCTGGTTGTAGATTACATGGTTTCATCTGGTTCTGTCAAACAGATTGGGTGGACTGTATTGCTTGTACTGCTTGTACGAAACTCAACCATTTAAGCCACCTTTCAAAATTTATTTATCTCTTGGTGAGTGTATACTAAGTTTAAACTGATTTATGACATTCGGCGTGCAACAGACGGCGACTCGTGCAAATATTATATTTTCTAATCGAAAATCACAAGCCGTTAATGTTCAACAAAATCAATTTAAAATACATTTTTATATCTTATTTTATCAGTCATATTTAAATTTTGATTATTATATTTTACTTTCTCAAAAATTAAAATATTAATTTACAGGTTTTACCTCTACATTTATAATTTTACATTTTTAATTATTCTAAATAAAAAAATTACTTTCCTAAAAATTAAATATTAATTTACTATAACTCTACTTTATAATTTTACA
>BMAC01000579.1:260757-305125 GCA_014905375.1 Phtheirospermum japonicum
TCATAGCATGCTTCGCCGCTGGATATAGACAATCATTCCTACCAAATCGCCAATCCGTTAGGCGGGTCCCCTAAACACTAAAAAAAAAAAAAAAAAAGACAAAAACACTACCCTAAATCGACAAATTGGGATTTTTTTTTTTTTTTGGATTTTTTTTAATTAACCCTTAAATGTCACATGTTTATATTTTAGATGCCAACTTCTTCCAAGAAGCCAGTCATGCACACTCCCTGGATTGCCACTCCAGAGGGTTAATATTTTTGTACACAATAAACCACTCACAAAGGAAAAGAGGGTTAATTACAAAAGTTACCTTTTGTATATATTTTGTAGTATATTCATGTCATAACTTTGAATTATTTAAAAGAAATAAAGGACACAACCTCAATTTGGAGGACTGATTGACATTTTTCCAAAAATTATACATGTAAAAAAGAAAAATATAAAAACCATAATAAATAATATTATAATAATAAATGAAAATAAAAGAAAAAATAAAGAAAACATTTGTTAAGATGGAAAATGATAACAATGGGTATTTTCCCCGATCAAATTGGAGTGAGAAAAATCTTTTTTACCTCCTGAACTATGGACATTTTGATACTTTGCCTCCTAAACTTTTTTTTCGTGCAAATTACCTCCTAAACTGTACGAATTTTGCACTTAACCTCCTGAACTCCCATTTTTGGTGGAACTTTTGGTCGTATCTCACTCGTGTGATATGCTTACATATAAGGGGTAAAGCTGACTTTCCATCTCTTACTTATGGCTCCTGTTCAAAAAAATGGCACGTGAGCACTCGTGTGACCTGTTAAAATAATGTTCACATTAATATATATATACACGTAAGATTTGGAACATACGTAAGTCTCATGTGCCATTATCTTGAGCGGGAGTCATGAGGAAGATATGGAAAGTCAATTTTACCCCTTATATGTTAGCGTGCATGTCACACGAGTGAGATCCGACTAGAATTTCGACCAAAAGCGAGAGTTCAGGAGGTTAAGTACAAAATTCGTACAGTTTAGGAGGTAATTTGCACGAAAAAAAAGTTTAGGAGGCAAAGTGTCAAAATGACCATAGTTCAGGAGGTAAAAAAGATTTCTCTCAATTGGAATTTAACATAAAAATCACGAAATATAATTTTTTTTTTCCTAACATACATATTAACCCCAATAAGCTTTACAGGAGCATAACGAGAACTTTACTTAATAGTCTGAATGAGCTTAGTGAGATGAAAAAGATATTAACTCTTTCTAAGAAATTCAAACAAGTAGGGCCTTAGGCTTACCTTATCTATGGTTTACATTTTAAATCTCTTCAATTTGAATTATCTTAATAATTACATGATTATGTTTTTTAAATGCAGGTCTTTCTAAATATATTTCTCGGATTTTCTCCTGATTGTTTTACTATTTGTAGTAACTGATTTTTATTATTTATTTAATTGTTTATGTAAATATTTTTGGGTTTATTTTATCTATGAGGCCGAAATATGGTATGATTCGGATGATGATTTGTATACCTAATGAGCGGGAAAATTCTATATTTCATAAATTAGGTTGTCTATATTTCATAAATTAGGTTGATTAAACATTATCAATTCTATATCCAATGAACGGGAAAAAAATAATTTTTAGTGCATTGAATTAAATATTATCAATTATTTATATGTAAATTTTTTTAGGTTAATCTTGTTTTCCTTAATTTGCGTGAAAGTACTAATTTTATATTCTATAAATTAAAGTTGATTAAACATTTTCAATTATTTATGTAAATATTTTTTATGTTGATTTTATATTTCTTAATTTGCGTGAAAATACAAATTCCATGTTCTATAAACATTATCAATTATTTATGTAAATAAATTTTAGATTGATTATATATATGTGTGTGGGTGGGGGGAGGATATACATAACATAACCCACACTTATTTTTTAATGTGGGAATTAATATACACTAACAATTAATCATCTTAGTGTTACTATTAAATGTGACTAGGCGGGTGACCTTCACAGCGGATTAACTTATTTCGGTATTTTATTGGATATATGTTTTAATATATATATACATCAGTTGCACACATTTTCCTTTCCACCAAGCTAAGTAGTACAAAATAAGAAAAAAAACAAAAAAAAAAACACAGAAAGACGATATATATATAAAGAAATTTGATTTCAGAAGCCCCAAATGGTAATCATTGTTAAGAATAACAAAAGGTACAATAATTATTATTTCTCAATGGATAAATATCCGAGCATTTAAGTCTCACTTGTACTCCCACAGTACTACGCAACAATTTTCTAATTTTAAAGAGCTGCGGGTTCGGATTTCTGGTGTTGTAGGTTCAGATCTAGTGACTTGATACATTGTGAAACTTTCAAGATTGCTGATTTAATTTTTTTTATTTTTTTTTGCCTTTGTTGGAAATTACAAAGTGCAACGAGCAGGATCGGTATGAAATATGACTTAAAACTGGAAAATAAAACAGAAACTATAAGTAAAAGTCGAGTCGAGAGTAATCTTTGTCCGCAAGACGAAATAGTCCCGGTAGTGCCCTTCGCTTTTTGGCTATTCGTCCCCAAAGATGAAATAACTTCGTCTCTGGTATTACAACACCGTAAATACCAGAGCTCCGGCGAACTGGTAGAAATTGACTGAGCTACGTAAGAAATAAAAAGCAGAATAATATGCTTGCAGAATGCTGAGAGTTCTAATGCTTTCTGGTGATATTTTCGTGTGTAAAAAGTGAAAGAGCCTCTCACCCTTTTATAGGGATTCCAACTGAGGGGTAATAATGACGTTCATAATTGGCAGTATTATGACGTGTATTAGTGGCAGCTATCGTGTTGATTGTCAGGTGAAAAAACATCCAATAAAGGCAGCAAGAACCTGGACAGGTACAACGTTCTCGTACGTTTGGAAACGTACCTGAACGGTCAGGAGTGTGTTAGCCGTTTGCGTAATGGTCAGGAGTCCAAAGGACTTCTCAGGAGCAGTTCAAAAAAGGTAGTCAGGGTTGAACCAGACCACCATACGGACCACCTCAATTGGACCAGCCAATTCGAACTAATTGCCCAAGACCCAAGACCCAATACCAAGACCCAAGTCCCAAGTCCCAGGCCCAGGTCCAAGGTCCAAGGTCCGGGACCGGGACCGGGCTCGAATCCGCTCGCCTCCACCGAAGGCGGACGGGCGAACCCAAGTCCAAGAGCCCGCGTGAGTTTTGTTCACACAAAGTCCACAACACCCACTGAACCACTTGATGTCCACTAATGAAATGTAATTATTTTTAAACGCTCTTCCACATTGATTAACATTCAATGTGGGATAAACAATAAAGCACAAAAAACAACCATTCAACTTCAAAACATTATTTCTCACTCACTAATAAATGAATTTTAGAAATTCAAAATACTATGATAATCTACACGACACGTATATCGAGTCAATACAATTCGTTATAACGAATTTTTGCTACACCATTAATTAAAATAAATCCAATTTAATAACCATCACCCACATGAGTGTGAAACTCCAAAAAATGAAAAATATGAATGCAAATATATAATTCAGTCCTCAAGAGACAATAGAGAATAGGGATAGGTGGCTTGTGGCCTTGAACTCTCCTTAGTCAATACTACCGAGTATACTGGTGGATTAGTGAACATAAATCTTGAACTATTTCCCTTTGTGTATACTAGACAATAGTACCAACCCGCTAAGGTCTCAAAATTCTTCCGTTCTCACGTTTATGTCCGTTTCTAGACATGGACAACTTTTTTGGATTCATAAGCATACAGTAGAACGGCCCTCACTTCTCACTTACATAGGTGATTCTAAAAACCAGCATTCTGTCATTCTCAAGTCAAATACCTATACAAGAATCATTAAAAATTAGATATTTATCCTCACCACGTGACAGATTATAAACTCTACTTTTGCCGTTAAGGAATAGGGTCGTAGAGTTTTACTTACCCTGACTTTTATAGTTTAGTTTTCCCATTGAGCCAAGTTTGTGGGATCTCCACTCATCATGGTTGGGTTTCCAATACAATCATCTTTAAGATGTGGGTTTCACTCGAGCTATATTTTTTGTGAATGGATCCGCTTGATTATTTATTGACCTTACATAGTCAACTAAGATAATCCCACTCGATAACAAATATCTTACGGTGTTATGTCTCCGACGAATATGTCAAGACTTATCATTATACGAACCACTTCTTGCCCTTCCAATAGCAGCTTGACTATCACATTGAAGCATAACCGGCGGCACGGGTTTCTCCCAACATGGAATATCTTCCAAAAAGTTACGAAGCCATTCTGCTTTTCACTTGCTTTGTCCAAAGCGATAAACTCATATTTCATGGTGGATCGGGCTGTACATGTCTGTTTGCTGGATTTTCGAGAAACAGCTCCTCTCCCTATTACAAACACATATCCACTTGTTGAGAGAGAGTCCTTTGAGTCGGATATCCAGTTTGCATCACAGTAACCTCAAGTACCCTGGAGAATCTACCATAATGTATTCCAAAGTTTAGAGTATACTTTAAGTATCTCAAAACTCTCACAAGCGCTTTCCAGTGTTCTCCACTTGGATTGCTTGTATATCGACTCAGTTTGTTTACCGAGCAAGCTAGACCAGGCCTTATACTGTTAGAAATGTACATCAGACATCCAATGATCCTAGCATAGTCCTTATGAGCAACAGGGTCACCTCTGTTCTTACTCAAGTGAACGTTGAGTTCCATAGGTGTCTTTGCTGGAAGACTATCGTGTGCATTGAATTTCTTGATCACTTTCTCAATGTAATGAGATTGTGATAAGACAATTCCATCTGGAGTTCTTATGATTCTTATGCCAAGAATAGTGTCAGCAAATCCCAGATCCTTCATGTCAAAATTCCTTTTTAGCATGAGTTTCCTCTCGTTAATCACTTGTAGGTTGTTACCCATGATTAACATATCATCTACATAAAGACATACTGTAACAAATCTGTCATTAGTATTCTTAATATAGACACACTTGTCGCACTCGTTTATCTTGAACCCATTTGACATCATCACTTCGTCAAGTTTCAAGTGCCATTGTAAAGGTGCTTGTTTCAAGCCATACAAAGACTTGACCAATTTGCACACCTTTCTTTCTTGTCCAGATTTTACAAAACCTTCGGGTTGTTTCATATAAATTTCCTCTTCTAAATCGCCATTTAGAAAACCTGTTTTAACATCCCTTTGGTGAATCTCAAGATTGTGTAAAGCAGCAATCGCTAGAAGCACCCGGATAGAGGTAATTCTCATCACAGGAGAGTATGTATCAAAGAAATCATATCCCTACTTCTGGAGAAATCCTTTCACAACCAAACGAGCTTTATACTTATCGATTGATCCATAAGCTCTGAACTTTTATTTCAGAATCCATTTACTTCCTAAAGGTTTATAACCTTCAGGTAAATCAGTCAGAATCCACGTATGGTTCTGCATGATCGAATCGATTTTGCTCTGAACAGCTTCCTTCCAAAACAAACTATCAGTCAGGGAGAAAGCTTCTTTTAATGAATCTGGTTCTTCATCCAACATGAAAACCACATAGTCAGGACCGAAGTCCTTTGCAACTTTAGCTCGAGTGCTCCGTCTAGGAGTTAGAGCTTCAAGTTCTGAACCTGGTCGTTTGCGAGACTTAGGTTCAACCCCCACAAGTCCTTGACTTTTAGTTCCTTCAGCATTACCAGTGTTTGAGCTGGAAGCAGCTATATCCTTACAAGGATAGATATCTTCAAAGAATATCGCATTCCTTGACTCAATGGTAGTTCCGATATTCATGTCCGGAACATCTGACCTATGAATGATAAATCGATAGGCACTACTGTTTAGTGCATAACCAATAAAAACACAATCAACCGTTTTGGGTCCGATTGTCACTTGGTTTGGGAGAGGCACTTATACCTTCGTAAAACACCACCACACTTTGAGATTTTTATAAGAAGGTTCCTTCCTTTCCACAACTCGTAGGGAGTTTCGTCCCAAACCTTTAAGTGGAATTTTATTGAGGATATAGTTAGCTGTTAAAAAATCTTCCCCCCACATGTTCTGAGGTAACCCAGAACTAATCAACAACGCATTCATCATCTCTTCCAAAGTACGATTCTTGTGTTCTGCAACGTCGTTCGATTGAGGTGCATACGGAGCTGTAGTTTGATGAATTATGCCACTTTCGTTGCACAACTCCTCAAACGGAGCTACGTATTCCCCTCCTCTATCACTTTGGATAGATTTTATTTTGCAGTTAAGTTGATTTTCGGCTTCATTTTTGAAGTTCTTGAAAGCTTCAATAGCCTCATCTTTACCTCTCTAAAGATAAAGGTAACAGTACCTTGTGCAATCATCAATAAAAGTAATAAAATACTTTTTGCCACCTCTACATTGCACAAACTTTAAATCACATACATCCGTGTGAATTAATTCTAGAGGTGTCGTGCTCCTTTCTACCGATTTAAATGGTAACTTAGTCATTTTTGCTTCTACACAAATTTCACACTTACTTTTATTAACAAATTTATTTACCTTAAGTAATTGAGATTTGACATACGTTTTATTGCATTTAGATTAACGTGGCTTAATCTACAATGCCATAAACTTAGTCAAGTAAGAGGAATCAGAAATAATTTTATTAATGATAGGTTTTGGGCGTATAGCCATTACACTTAGTTTGAATAGTCCATCTGTAAGATAACCCTTACCCAAAGGTGTTCCAAACTTAGACAGAACAAACTTATTAGCCTCAAATAAAAGTTTAAAACCACGACTAACTAGTATTGAACCAGAGACTAAATTCTTCCAGATGTCCGGAAAGTGCAGCACCTCATTCAGAGTGATCTCCTTTCCAGAAGTCATTTTGAGGACAACTGAGCCAACACCTGCAACTTGCGAAAACACTTGGTTTCCCATGTTCAAATTCCTTCCCTCACAAGGATGGTATTTGGAGAACAAGCTCTGGTCTGCACACACATGGGCAGTTGCAGTAGTATCGACGAACCATTGACCATAGTTCTCGACCATGTTAGCTTCCTCAGTGATAACCGCAATGAGATCATCACTAGTCAGCTCTCTCTCGACTAAGTGAGCACTCGGCTTGGCCTTCTTTTTCTTTGGCTTGCGACAGTCCTTAGACCTGTGTCCAGGTTTGCCACAATTAAAGTAGTCGCCACTGAACTTCTGAGAAGAAGGAGCTTTAGTCTTCGAGTTGCCGTTTTGCGGCCTCTTCTTCGAGTTGTCTCCTCGTTCAAGTAGATTCACCCGAGTCTCATCCGAACTTTTCAAATTCTTGTACTGAACTCGAACTTCGGACTCAATTCGTACCTTCCGGATAACGTCTTCAAGAGACATCACCTTTCGCTTGTGCTCGAGATATGTCTTAAAGTCTTTCCAATTCAGAGGAAGCTTATCAATCGTGGCAGCAACCGTGAAAGCATCAAGAAGTACCATCCCCTCGGCGTGTATGTCATTCACCAGGATTTGGAACTTTTGAAATTGCTCCATAACCGGGCGAGAATCAACCATCTTGTAGTCCATGAAATTCGTGACTACAAATTTCCTAGTTCCAGCCTCGTCAGAACTGTATTTCTTCTCAAGTGCCTCCCAAGTCTTTTTGGAGGTCTTTACGCCCGAGTACACGTTACTCAGGCTATATTTCTAGGCTACTTAAAAGAAATCCTTTACATAGATAGTTGCCAGTGTGCCAATTGTTGTAGGCGGGACGAACAGTGAAACTGGTCTTTGACTCATCCGGAGTAGGTGGTTCGTCTTCCTTCACGAAGTTAGTGAAGCCAAGCATCGTGAGGTAGAGCATCATCTTTTGTTGCCACCTCTTGAAGCCTTCCCCATTGAATTTTGGAGGCTTCTCCACGGCGGGCATGATCCGTGAGGAGTGCACCGGCGCGGTCATAGTTGGAACAAAGGTTCCCATCATACCCGTTGAATGGGTAATGAAAGAGTACGTCGGCGGAGCCGTTGAGAACATGATTGGAATCGAGGTTCCCGTCATCACAGTTGAAGATGACATATTTTGGACCGAAGTCCCCATCCCATAAGGGAATGATCCAGCGGCTGAAGCAGTGGCTGAAAACATACTTGGAACCGTAGTTCCCGTCATCCCAGAAGGATGGATCAAAGCCAAAGCTGACACAGTTTGGACCGAAGTCCTCATCCCATAAGGTAATGGTCCAGCAGCCGAAGTTGTGCCCGAGATCAGGTTGGTTACCGAGAAGCGCCTCGACAGTGTCTCCAAGAGGGTGTCGATGGTTCCTCGGTTGAGGAGGAAGTCAGCATGACTCATGTTCGTGTTTGGTGTAGAGACGCCAATCGTCGAGGTGTTCATGACTGCAGGGGCAGTGGTCGTCGTACAAATGGTGGAGGTAACGGCAGGAGCGATCGAACTGATCGGAGTGCTGGAGGTCGACATTTTTCCAGTTAGGGATATTAAAACAGTAGATTAAAAATTACAAATATTTCATCTTGTGATTGTTGGAAATTACAAAGAGCAACGAGTAGGAACTGTATGAAATATCACTTAAAACCGGAAAATAAAACAGAAACTATAAGTAAAAGTCGAGTCGAGAATAATCTTTGTCCGCAAGACGAAATAGCCCCGGTAGTGCCATTCGGTTTTTAGCTATTCATCCCCAAAGATGAAACGACTTCGTCTCTGGTATTACAGCACCGTAAATACCAGAACTCCGGCGAACTGGGAGAAGTTGGATTGAGCTACGTAAGAAATAAGAAAGCAGAATAATATGCTTGTAGAATGCTGAGAGTTCTAATGCTTTCAGGTGATATTTTCGTGTGTAAAAAGTGAAAGAGCCTCTCACCCTTTTATAGGGATTCCAGCTGAGGGGTAATAATGACGTTCATAATTGGCAGTATTATGACGTGTATTAGTGGCAGCTTTCGTGTTGATTGTCAGGTGAAGAAACGTCCAATAAAGGCAGTAAGAACCTAGACAGGTACAACGTTCTCGTACGTTTGGAAACGTGCCTGAACGGTCAGGAGTGTGCTAGCCGTTTGCGTAACGGTCAGGAGTCCAAAGGACTTCTCAGGAGCAGTTCAAAAAAGGTAGTCAGGGTTGAACCAGACCACCATATGGACCACCACAATCGGACCAGCCAATTCGGACCAATTTCCTAAGACCCAATACCCAAGGCCCAAGTCCCAGGCCCAGGACCAGGACCAAGGTCCAAGGTCCGGGTCCGGGTTCGGAACCGGGCCCTTGCTCGGATCTGCTCGGCTTCGCCGAAGGCGGATGGGCGAACCCAAGTCCAAGAGCCTACGTGTGCTTTGTTCACACAAAGTCCACAACACCCACTGGCCCACTTGATGTCCACTAATGAAATGTAATCATTTTTAAACTCCCTTCCACATTGATTAACATTCAATGTGGGATAAACAATAAAGCACAAAAAACAACCGTTCAACTTCAAAGTATTATTTCTCACTCACCAATAAATGGATTTGAGAAATTCAAAATGCTATGATAATCTACACGACATGTATATCGAGCCAATATAATTCGTTACAACGAATTTTTGCTGCACCATTAATTAGAATAAACCCAATTCAATAACATCCTTCTCCGAATGTTTTTTCTTGGAATTATTTGATCAAGGTTTTTTTTGCGTAAAACTATCCAAAAGTGCTCATCAAAGTGGTTGGGTTGCAATATTTATCTGAACTGATGATAGAGAACGACTATTGAGAAAGTCTAAGCTAAGCCGTGCACACTTGGGGTTTATATTTGGTTGTTTATATATATATATATATATATTGTTCCTTAGGCTATTAATTGATAAAACCAAAAAGTTTGGTTACCAAGAATATGGGGTACTAACCTCAAATATGATATCAGTGACCTGAAATAGATTCTGAATACGTCATAGCGACCTGCTAAGCCTTCGACGATCCTCTTGGTGACCTCGCTGATCCTGCAAAAAGCACCTTCAAACGAGTCGGATGTCAGACCCGTGAAGGTCCTCCGATGCTTAAGTAAAAAGGAAGAAATAATCTCAAGAGCTCCAAATACAATAAAAGCCAGATCATAATAACGAGAGGTATGCACTCCTTTTATAGAGACAATAGAAGTCCACCCCGGTCCAGGGTTTCCTTCTCCCATCACAATTCCATAAATACCATGACACTACAACCAACTTAGAATTAGGATTCTTCCTATATACTAAGTTCCCATAAATAATAGATCTCATACCATAATAGGCATGGGCCTGTTATTCCTTCCATATAATCTGCCAGGACCCCATAAACCATCCATATTAAGCCCGTGGGCTGGATATTCATAAAGCCCATAACCGTGCTCAAACATCCAACACAAAACATGAGAGATCGCGACCCTATATGAGAACTCATCCTCATACTCCAGGTCGCTACTCTACAAACCATCTCGCCCACCTTTCCAAAGAAATCATCTAGCTCGCTCACCTCCCAGAAGAAATGCTCCTTCTAGGAAATGAGGTCGCTTACCACAAACACACCCATATATTAAATAATATCACGTATGGACATTTAGGTCCGTATCAGCTAGTCCCCCATGTTCTAGCTGATTGAGGTACGAAATCAGGTAGGACATGTAAAACAGAAAATTAAAAGAACATAACCAGCCCATAATCACAATAAAACACAAAACATGCGTAAATCACCCTGCCACCTTACCAAACCATATTTCCAAAATCACCCAGCCCGATATACCGAGCTCTAATACCAATCACTTCATAGAAATTCATCAGATAAGCCCGCGGCCTCAAAAAAGAGAAGTTTGTCGAGCTCGCTCATCTTCCAAGATGAATACTCCCTTCAGAATAAAAGATATACAAGTCCCCAAGTTGAGTCCTCAGATTCCACATCTGACGACCTAAAACCATAAAGCCCTTCCCATGACCTATAGTTACTCGGACTTATTTCAAAAACGTAATCATAAACAGCCCAAAAAGTCAAAACACCTTCCTTTATCCATCCCATACATTTTAAGTTTCATTAAATGCAGCCTGACATCGTGTCGGGCACGTGTCACTCCGCCATTTTCTAGTAGTATAATAAACACAGTGGGCCCAAAATAAATGGCCCAAAACATTCCTTGGAAACCCTATTGACTTTCTCGCTCCTACCTGTCCCGTCAACTTTTTACGCCACCCAACAAAAACTCCTTCCTCTCCCCTCACTCGTCACTTTACACAAATTCAAGCAAGGGGAATGCCATTTTTACTCTGCAACAAAGCTCGCCAACCAGCAAGTTTTCCAAAGATTATCAACAGAATACAGCTCCTCACCGACCTCCACAACTACAAAAATGTGTAAGTCCCCAGATCCCCCCTCTTTTTAATAATTTAATTTTACACTCATGTATGTATTGCATCTGATGAGTTGCTGTTATCTTGTGCTGCTTCCCTCCCTCTGTATTTTCTGATTTATGATGGATTTAGCGTCCTCCAACCCCAATTCCCAAAGTTCCAGCCTTTCCCCCGATTCAAACCCTACCATTAATCCCTACATTTTTACTATGAGGCGAAAAAAGCCCCCCTCCCCCTCCGGCCTTCGTGACGAGCTAGAAGGCAACGTCGATTGGTCGGAATTAGAAGCCCAAACTAGGGTTCATGTTGACGCCCAAGCTTCTCTAGAAAACATATCTAAAGATCCTTCCCCTGCCCCTTTAGCCCTTACAAACATACCAGAGGGCATTCCCGCAATTAAACATACAAACCCACCGCCCTGCGAGCATTTCCTAGAAAACCCAGTGACTGTAGCTCGCGCCATAAAAGCTACCGACCTACCTTCCTCAACCCTTACAACCAAAGAAATCAAATACAATTACTGGCTACTCCCCGACCTGGAAAAACTTGACGAGTTCAAATGAACCCTTAACCTCCCCAACACCGCCGAAATGATCTTACCTGATACTCTCCACCTAGATCACATGAAACCCTCTCCAAACCACATAACCCTTTTCGACGAGCTACTTAGAGCAGGATTTAGGCTCCCCGCCCATCAATTCTATGTGGAAATTCCCCACCTATACAAAGTCTCCCCTTTACAACTGACCCCTAACTCCATGAAATTCCTGGAGGGGTATATCATTTAGTGTAAATACTATAATACCCGGCCTGATCCAGGTTTTTTCCAATTTTTCTTTCAAATAAAACATCAACAGAATTCTTTCTACCTTTCTGCTCGCTCGGGCCAATCCCGCTTCTAAATAAACCCTTCCAATAAAGTCCTTGAATGGAGAAGGAATTTCTTCTTCATTCGTAATACAGAGAACTGGCCATTTTTTGACCGAGCTACAATACCATACCCCTAAACAACACAAACAACCCACTCCCAAACATTGCCCAGTTTTGTACAAAAAGTATTCCGACCAGCTCGCGGAATGGAGTAAGCGCCCATTTGATGTGGTGCTGCTCACCAGCCGATCCAATCTTTTCTGGTATGTAGGCATCAACTCACACCCAGTTGAACCAGATCTTGCCCTTACCGAGTCTGAGTTTAGTAGGTTTTTCAAGTATCACAATCCCACTTCATCCTCCACTGTTGAAACTGAATAATAACACTTCTTTGCTATCGCAGTTGCATTCATCAATAAGTGTGCCACGCCGCGATCTGAGGAAATCAAGGAGCAGCCTACTTTATAGCCCACCGCTGCCCCAGTCAATGTAGATGAAGTACTGAATCAGGCCATTAGAACAGGGGCTGATCAGGAAGATGACGACGTGGAGGAGATTCAGGTGATAAAGAGATCCTCGAAAGGCAAGGAAAAATGCCCTCTTAAACCTGCTGCTAAGGTCCCAAGCCCTCCTGAGTAAAAATGTCGCCGCCTCCACAAGCCTCATGCCGTGACCTCTACAAGTTCTCCAGACCTGGGAAAAGGAATAGCCCAGTGTGACAATGCCAAAGAGATCCAAGCCTTCCTTGATGAGCGCATAATCAAACAGGTAGACTCCGAAAAACTTTTCCCCTCAATATGATTATACTTGCAAAAACCCTTATAACATGTTATGATGCAGTTGAATCCCCTGGTTTCCAAACTTTCCGAGGAGTTGATGGCATGATCCACAGAAAGCGAGCTCCAAAAAACTTGCGATGAGCTGACCGCAAGAACCGAGTAGCAAACGCGGTAGCTATCTCTGACCCAAGGAGAGCTGGATGGCGCGAACCACTTGTTAAAAGCTCGCGCGGAGGAGATACTGATCTTGAAGATCCAGGTGAACAGCCTGAAGGACGAGACAGCTCGCCTGGGTAATGAGTTAAACGATGCGCAAAAACAGACTGGGGAGCTCAAACTGCAAAATCAAAAGCTCCAGGAACAAAATCAGGCAGCTCACGAGCAGGGCATGGCTGAAGGTCGACGGACCTTTCTTAAGAGCGTAGCCGGCAAGAAGTTCATTAGGGCTTACCGAGAGTAACTTGTGGAGGCATACAAGAAGTCCTCCATATACTTTGGTACGATGGCTGGTGGCGCCCAAGAGTGGCTTTTCCAGGCTGCTGGATTAATCAAAGATCAGGTCGCAGCCCTGAACGTCGCTTATAACCCCGACGTTCCAGCCATCATCGACAAGCTATCTCCTTTCAGTACCTTCCAAGGCGATTGGCAACAGCCAATTGATGCTGAGTGGTGGCTATCGTGCCAAGGTCGAGCTGTCTTATTCGCCAAACTATCCTCCGAGCTGGAGATGCCTCTCGAAGATATGGTTCCTGCTTCTGGTCCAAGTACTGTAACCACCGAAAACCTGCCACCTCCCTCTTCTGAAAAAACCGTCTGAAAAACCTGTTATTTATGCTCGTGGCATGTATGAACAATTTCTTATTCCTGTAAACACATTCTCTTTTATTCAATATCTGCATAGCTCATCAATTCCCAGCATTTACGATCCTGCACTTAATAACTTATGTAAAAACCACAAACCATGTACGAAATAAACCCTTAAGATAATATAGGTCGCACAAAATTGCAACCAATCACACTTCGCCCCATGAGATCGCGAGATCCTAAAAACAATCAAACCATGACTTATAAACAATCCAATCAACCAGCATACAGAACATATTAGCCCGCATAAAAACAACCATCCATTAAATAACATAAGAGCATGGTAGAGATATGTAAGTCAAACATATCCCTTCCAAACACAAGTAAAACAACATAACCACTTAACCATAAGACATCATCAAGATAACTCGCCAAACTCTATTATTTATTACAAAAAATACCCCCCCAAAGGGCATATCACCACCAAGTTCAATATGAGAGAAGTCCACCCCGGTACAGGGTTTTCTTCTCTCATCACAAAAACACAAACTTCCAGAACAAACCCCATACGAGAGAAGTGCCCCCGGTCCAGGGTTACCTTCTTCCGCCACAAAAGCACAAACTCCATATAAGAGAAGTGCCCCCCGGTCCAGGGTTACCTTCTCCCGCCACAAAACACAAACTTCCAAAACACAAATCCATACGAGAGAAGTGCCCCCGGTCCAGGGTTACCTTCTCCCGCCACAAAAACACAAACTCCCAAAACACAAACTCCATACGAGAGAAGTGCCCCCGGTCCAGGGTTACCTTATCCCGCCATAAAAACACAAACTTCCAAAACATAAATCCCATACGAGAGAAGTGTCCCCCAGTCCAGTGTTACCTTCTCCCGCCACAAAAACACAAACTTCCAAAACACAAATCCCATACGAGAGAAGTGCCCCCCGGTCTAGGGTTACCTTCTCCCATCACAAAAACACAAACTCCACCCCCTTTTAAGTTCATAAATACCATAACCGCTCTCTAGGCATAATATTTCTTCAAATGACACACATTTCAACTTCTAGGCAGGACTTTTCCACCAGCATCCTCAAGTATATACGATCCTCCTTGCAACACTTTTACCACCTTGAATGGTCCAACCCAGTTTTGCTCTAATTTCTTAGTCATCCGTAACACATCATCTCGCCTCCATACCAAATCGCCGACCTGAGAACAGCAACGCTTGACCCGTTTGTTAAAAGCAGCTTGTATCCATTGTTTATAGTGCTCAACCCGAGCCGCAGCCCTATCCCGTACTTCCTCACTCATTTCAGTCGCTCCCCGAGCTAACCTCTCATTCTCCTCCACATTAAATGTGGTCAAACGCTGTGATCCTCCCACTATCTCTGTCGGAATAACCGCATCCATCCCATAGACCAGACTGAATGGCGACTCTCCCGTGGAGGTTCGGGGAGTTGTTCGATAAGCCCATAGGACCGAGGCGAGCTCCTCTTCCCAAATTCCCCCTGTCTTTTCCAGTCGCAACTTGAGTCCCTGCACAATTATACGATTAATAACTTCCACCTGCCCATTAGTTTGGGAATGCGCCACAGAAGCAAATCGCTGCCTCATCCCCATCTCTTTGCACCAATTGTGAATTTTTCTCCTATTAAACTGGGTCCCATTGTCAGATACTAACACTCGCGGCACACCAAACCTGCAAAATATGTTGTTAAAAATAAAATCCATCATATGCTGCTCGCTTATGCCTGTAACTGCTTCTGCCTCCACCCATTTCGTAAAATAATCAATCGCCACCACCAAATATTCTTTATTGCCCGGGGTCTTTGGAAAGGGTCCCACAATATCAATTCCCCATTGCGCAAACGGGCACGGCGATCTCTTAACCATCATCTCCTCAGCCGATATATGAATAACTGGGGCATGCATTTGACACCTTTTACACATTTTCACCAGATCGTTAGCCATACCTTTCATCCCTGGCCAAAAGAAGCCAGCCCGCAATGTTATGCCAACCAACGCCTTTTCCTTTACATGATCGCCACAATATCCTTCATGTATTTCCTTCAGCACCTCCAATCCTTGCTCCTTAGCTAAATATTTCAAAAAAGGTCTGAAGCGCGACCTCTTGTACAACTCCTCATTTACCACACGGAAATGAGCTGAAGTTCTGGCCTCCCTCGTTGTCAATCTCTTTGAACCCTCATTAGCCTTGACGAGAATATCCCATATAGGTGAACGCCAGTCATCCTTGATTTCGATCTCCATAACCTCCTTCCCTTTTTCCATGCTACTATGTTCTAACTCCATCAACGTAATCCTTCGAGTATCACAAGTCCCCAAAGCTCCTGCTATTCGAGCGAGCTGATCAGCCCGAGTATTTTCAGCTCACGGTAAATGCTCCAGTTTAAACTCTTCAAAGCGTGATGCCTCTTCGCGCAATTTATTCAAGTATACCGCCATCCGTTCTTCCTTAGCCTCAAACGAACCATCGAACTGACGAGCTATCAGCTGAGAATCCGTGTACGCCCATATACTCCTAGCTCCTAGAGTGCCTGCCATTTTGATACCCTGCAAAACAGCCTCGTACTCAGCTTCATTATTGGATGCTTTATATCCCAGCTTGATCACGAACTCCAAATTTTCTCGTTCTGGGCTGGTTAATACAATACCTAGCCCCGCTCCCGACATCATAGTTGAGCCATCAGTGTACAGTGTCCATGGCTTTACCTCCTCATTCGCATCAGATAGGCGCACCATCTCTTGCAAAAAATCTTCTAACACTTGCGCTTTGATAGCTACCCTTCGTTCATACACCACGTCGTACTCGCTCAACTCTACAGCCCACTTTACCAATCGTCCAGATACATTTGGGTTACTCAGAACCTATTTAGGAGCTAAATTAGTACGCACCTTCACCCTGTGGCTCAAAAAGTACGGCCGCAATTTTATTGCCTTACAAATCAACGCAAAACCTCCTTTCTCCAGCTCAGAATACTTTAACTCAGCCCCTCGTAACATCCTGCTAATGTAATAAATTAGCCTTTGCACGCCTGCTTCTTCTCTGATCAACACCGAGCTTACTGCGACCTCCCCCACCGATATGTATAAGATCAGGTCTTCCCCTGGCATCGGCTTAGTCAACAGTGGTATCTCAGCCAGGTACTTTTTTAACTTCTCAAACGCATCCGCAGCTTCTTTCGTCCATTCAAACTTGGATCCCTTTCAGAGTGCCCTAAAAATTGGACACCCTTTTCCGCCGACCTGGAAATAAAACGACTAAGCCCTGCAATGCGACCTGTAAGTACTTGTACGCCGCGTACTGTCCTGGGGTGTGGCATCTCTAAAACAGCTCGCACTTTCTCCGGATTGACTTCAATCCCACTTTCCGTCACCATTATCCCAAAAAATTCTCCGACCGTACACTGAACGCACACTTTTTTGGATTAAGCTTCATCCCATACTGCCTTAGTATAACAAATGTTTTCCTCAAATCCTCCACATGGGATTCAGATTTCTTGCTCTTGACTTGCATATCGTCAATTTAAACCTCCATAGTGGACCCCAGCAGATCTTTAAACATCCTATCCACCAATCTCTGATAGGTCGCTCCAGCATTCTTCAGGCCAAAGGGCATGGACACAAAATAATATGTCCCCGTAGAAGTTACAAAACTCACCTTGGGCTGATCCTCCTTTGCAAGAGGTATTTGGTGATACCCTTGTGAAGCGTCCATCATGCTCAACAACTCGCACCCTGAAGTCGAATCCACCAACTGATCAATTCGTGGCAAAGGATAATAATCCTTTGATCAAGCTTTATTCAGATCGCAAAAATCTACACACATCCTCCATTTTTGTCACGGTTTTGGCACCATCACGACGTTAGACAAATATCCCGGGAATTGGATTTCTCTTATGTGGCCAGCTTTCCACAATTCTTGCACCTCCTCCTCGATTACCTTATCCAGCTCCGGCCCGAAATGTCTCCTCTTCTGCTTTACTGACCTCGCCTACGGGTCCGCATTTAAATGATGTTGTGTGACCTCAGGATATACTCCTGTCAACTCTCCATCCTCAAAGGCGAATACATCCCGAAATTCTCTCAGTAACTTCACCAGCTCGTCCCTCAATGTTTCAGGCATTAAGGTTCCTACCTTCGTAGTATACTCTGGGCAACCTTCCTCTAACGAGATTTCCATCAGTTCTTCATTCGGTTCGAAAAGAATTCTCCTTCTCCTTTATCTTTTTCGCATTAAGTACTCCTTCTGGCCGATCTTCATCCCTTTCTCATTTGTTTTCAGTTAACCCTTTCATGACAGTCATCTGATAGCACGATCTCGCGATCCTGCTGTTCTGAAATAACTTCCCCCACTCTGTCTCCCACCGGAAACTTGATACTCATATGATAAGTCGACGTTACGGCCTGGAATGCGTTGAGGGCAGGTCGACCTAATATGGCATTATATGCCGACCTTCCCCGAACTATAAAAAATTTCAAGATTTTCTTTGCTTGCAACTCATCCTTTCCTAATATCACTGTCAACGTCAGCTCTCCTTCAGTAATCACCTGTGCCCCATTGAACGCGTATATGGGCGTATTCACAAGTTGCGCCTTGTTTTCCAGTTTCATCTGCTCAAGACAATCTGTATATATTATATTTACCGAGCTCCCATTATCCATAAAGATTCTGCCGACCTCATACCCTGCCACCTCAGCTTCAATTACCAACGCATCATTATGATCTTCCTAAAGCCCACGTCGATCATTAGGGCCAAAAGAGATGAATGGCCCTTCTATCTGAGATCGGCGACTTACACTGGCGACCTCCAATGTCCCCATGCGAGCTGACTTAACATGCCTCCACCGTGCATTGTTGAAATCTTCATCAGTTGGCCTACCCGAGATCATGTTTATCCTCCCTTTATTTCTTCGGGGGCCATTATGTCCCCGATTTCCTTGTTGTGGTTGTCTCGTGACCTGATCCTGAGGTAGATCCCTCGGTGGGGGTGGAGGCAATGGTCACCCCTGTTCCTTTGGTTCTCTATCCTTGTAAGTCACTTCCTTCAGATGTCCATCTTTTATGAGTCTTTCCATCTCCTCCTTGAGATGCCTACAACTTTCAGTGGAATGCCCATAGTTGTTGTGAAACAAACAAAAGAAATTACTCTTGGGATGAGTAGGGATTGGCGTGCGATCTTCTGGCCACTTTATAGCATTGGGTATCAAGCGCTCCATAATAGTAAACACCTTAGCCTGCGGGTAGACCAATTGTGTAAAATCTTCACTTTTCCAATTCTGCACATTCATCTCCCGCTTTCCGGTAACCGTAGAACTCGAGGTTAAGAGCCCGCGCACTATCCTCCTAGGCTCCCTCCTTAAATCCCTTCTAGACACACTGTCTCCCGTGTCTTCTACCTCACTACCGAAATGCACTCGATGCTCCTCTTCAACTTCCTCCACCTGTATATACTTATGGCATCTTTCCAAAACTTCATCGTATGTTCGCTCTTCCTTCTTGACCAAGGATTTATGTAAGTCCTAACTCCTCATTCCTTGATGTAAATATCCAGCCTTCATCTCATCAGTAGCAACAGGTACTTCCAGAGTGGCGCTGGTAAACCTGTTAACATATTGCTTCAATGTTTCATCAGGTCGCTGCACCATAGCAAAGAGCGATTGCGCCGTCTTCGCATTCTGCCTCACGCTGGAAAATTGTTTCAAAAAAGCAGCTCACAACTCCTGATAACTGGTGATTTTCCCGCGCGGCAATTGATTGAACCAGTTTTACGCAATCCCTCTCAAGGTGGATACAAAGGCCCGACATGCCACAGCATCCGTATAATTATGCAACATCCTTGCATTCTCGAAGAGCTGCAAATGCTCGACTGGATCCGTCGTTCCTCGATATTGAAACTCCAATGCTTTATACCCTTTAGGCATCCCGGCCTGCAACAGATCATCCGAGAAGGGATGTCCCTCATCTCCATCGAATTTCTCTCCTTCAACTCGCTTTTGTAATTTCAGCAGTGCCTCCTGTATCTCTCTAAAAGCCTTATTCCCTGGCCCCACCTCGTTCTCATCATTTCCTTTATTGTACCAACTGCGGCTCTTACGAGTTTTATCTTGAGATTCGCCATCCGTACCCGAGGTTTGGGTTCCGCTCTCACTAGTATGCTTGCCATGTCGACGATCTCGACGCCTGTAATGACTCCGTCTGACCTTTACCCCTTTCCCTTTATGCTTACGTCTATGAGTATTAGACTCTGTATACGAGGTGGAACCGGAAGTATCCTCGTATTTTCGCTTACTCCGACATCCCCTTCCCTGAGAAGGTCTCCTAGACATAGACCTTTCGTCTTGCTTCGCCTTCCTGGTTGCCGATCTCTCTTCTTTGGTTGTGTCTTCTTCATTGGTACCCGCTACCCTGTTCTTCTTCTTTGGTTTGTTCGACCCAGAACCATAGTGTAAGGTTCTGGGTAATATGTTGCTATCCTTCATACTTTGTTTACGAGATTTCTCACGTCTTTCGCTCAAGGACTCGATGTCCCTCTTTCCCACAGATGGCGCCACTTGATAAAACCAAAAAGATTGGTTACCAAGAATATGGGGTACTAACCTCAAATATGAGATCAGCGACCTGAAATAGATTCTGAATACGTCACAGCAACCTGCTAAGCCTTCGACGATCCTCCTGGCGACCTCGTTTATCCTGCAAAATAGCACCTTCAGATGGGTCGGATGTCAGACCCGTGAAGGTCCTCCGATGCTTAAGTCAAAAGAAAGAAATAATCTCAAGAGCTCCAAATAAGATAAAAGCCAGATCATAATAACGAGAGGTATGCACCCCTTTTATAGAGACAAGAGAAGTCCACCCCGGTCCAAGGTTTCCTTCTCCCATCACAATTTCATAAATACTATGACACCACAACCGACTTAGAATTAGGATTCTTCCTATATACTAAGTTCTCATAAATAATAGATCTCATACCATAATAGGCATGGGCCTGTTATTCCTTCCATATAATCCGCCAGGACCCCATAAACCATCCATATTAAGCCCGTGGGTTGGATATTCATAAAGCCTCTAACCGAGCTCAAACATCCAACACAAAACATGAGAGATCGCGACCCTATATGAGAACTCATCCTCACACTCCAGGTTGCTACTCTACAAACCAGCTCGCCCGCCTTTCCAAAGAAACCATCCAGCTCGCTCACCTTCCAGAAGAAATGCTCCTTCCAGGAAATGAGGTCGCTTACCACAAACACACCCATATATCAAATAATATCACGTATGGACATTTAGGTCCGTATCACTAAGTAAGAACACAAAGTAATTCCATTGGTCATAAGAAAATTATGTTAAATATAAAATACTATACAAAAACATAGTCATAAGGATTGTTGTATAAACCATTTTAGGTTTATAAAAACATTCGCGATTAACATTTATGTGATTGAAGTTCTTTGCCTATCTGGAATGTGATGATGGTGAGTGTTTTTGTTATATTAGAACTTTCATGGATCATGCACTGCTGCAAAATAAAAATAACATCACCCCTATATATTAATGCAAAATTCTCTTTACCTATGTGTCTGCTTCGTATGCTTCGTTTGACAAATAAAAAATTATGCTGCTTCGTTTGCTTATGTGTCATCTGAGCCTAGTATTTACCTAACTTAATTCTTTTATTATATTTTTTCTTATTCAATACTTTCCTTTGATTCTCTTAATATAAAAATATAGATAAGTTATATATAATTAGTAAATAAGATCTAAATTATTTATTTTAATTAAAATATAAACTACATATGAAATAATTTTACTTACAAAAAAGACTTTATAATGAAAATAATTAAATAAGTTTTATTGATAATAGAATTAAAATAATTTTACTTTAGAAGTCTCAAATATTCTATATAGGTAAAATATGAGTTATTTACAATAATTTAAACATGTAACTAAATATTAGTAATGTATTCAATCTAAACATACAAATATTAAATTATATAATAATAATTAATAAACATTGATTAGACACCAGTACAATGTGACACGAGTTGAGAGTATGACATCTTTTGAATATCTCAAAATATGTAACTAATAATTATTAACGAATTTATTCTAAATATTAATATATAAAGTATTTTAATAATAATAATTAATAAAATAGATATTAGACACGGATTTAGAATGTGACGCCTTTTGAGTTTTTGTAAGTATGGAACTAAGATTATCAATGAATTTAATTTAAAATCAAATACAAAATTATTTAATATTCATAATAATTAATAAATAGATTAGACATGTACAGGGCACGGGTTGAGAATACATTATTTTAATTTTTTTATTTTAGATTTAAAATTCAGTAATTATCACAAATATTTTTTATATTTATCATTTGATAAGTCCCGTGTAATAAACGGGTGTTAAACAAGTATATATTAATGCAAAACCCTCCTAATCTATGTGACTGTTTCGTATGCTTCGCTTGGATAATAAAAAAATTTGGTGTTTCGCTTCTTGTGTATCATCCGAGCCTAATATTTACCTAATTTAGTATTTTTCTTTCTTTATATCTTACCTAATTTAATATATTTATCATAACTTAATAGTTTTCTTTTATTATATTTTGTCTAATTCAGTAATTCTCTTTTGTACTCCTAATATAAAAATATAAATAAGTCATATGTAATTAGTAGAAAAAAAGTCTAAATTAGTTATTTTAATTAAAATATAAATTACATATGAAATAATTTTAATTACAAAAAAAAAACATATTTATGAAAATAATTAAATAAATTGTATTTATAATAAAAGTTGAAATAATTTATTTTTAAAATTTAAATATTCCGTATAGGTAAATTGTGATATATTGTAATAATTGGAGTATGTAACTAAATATTAGTAATGAATTCAATCAAAATTCAAAAAATTATATAATAATAATTAATTAATATTTATAGACAATGGCATAATGCGAGAAGGTTTGAGAATAAGACACCTTTTGAAAATTTCAAAGTATATAATTATAATTATTAACAAAATTAATCTAAACATAAAAATATAAAATGAGTTAATAATAATTAATTAATATAGATTGGAGACGGGTTGAAAATGTGACATCTTTGAATATTTATAAGTATGCAATTATTAACGAATTTAATCTAAATATTAAAATATAATATTAATTAATAATTATAATAATCAATAAATTGAACAGGGTACGGGTTGAAAGCATATCCTATCAATTTTTTATTTTAAATCTTAATTTGTAATTTTCACAAATATTTTTTATATTTATTTTCTTATAAATCCCGTGCAATATACGGGTGTTAAACTAGTAGTTATTATATAAAACCAACATTGCCTCTGTACAAAAATAGTACTACTTAGTAATTCTAAAAAAACTATTACATATAAATAGCACAACTATTATTTAAGAACAACACCGCTCCTACATAAAAATAGCTTTGACTTGTAATATAAAATTAACACTTCTAATTTTTACAACTGACTTTTACATTTTGATCATAGTTATATGATTTCATTGGACTATTGTTTTTTTTCATTTCTATTAAAGGAGTTGCACAATATCAGTGCAACGATTAGTGTGGGTGATGGTTTTATTTGAGAATAAAGGGATTGTTTTGCAGTACAGTTGAAGAAATTCATGCTTTGCCATGCTTGATCTGGAATGCAGATAAACTACAAAATAAGATGATGAATACTTAATATATTTCAGAGATGATGATTATAGGTGGTGATGCTCTACTATATATAGGAGCAAATAGATCATTCTAGATGGAATACAAAATAATTTAAAAAACCCTAGATCCACAAAACAAGGGAATGGATGTACTATCCTGTACACAAACGGCTCCTTCAGGTAGCTGGCAATCTGTACGAATTGCCAGCACTGCATGGCTGCTGATCCTCTGCGCACGGTTCCTGCTCCTTCCTGTGCACTCATTATCCGTTGCTTGCTAACATCCCCCCTCAATTCGAAGGAAGATATTGGAACAACATTCAGTATGTGCCTCATCTTCCTAAGGAATTTTCCAGCAAGAGGTTTGTCAAAGCATCAACAATCTGATCAAGAGCAGGCACATGTCTCACTGAAATCATCCTCTCTGTAACCTTTTCTCTAAATTGTAGGTCCAATTCAAAATGTTTTGATCTTGAGTGGAAAACTGAATAACTGACAAGGCGACAACACCTAAGTTGTCATTCCAAATCAAAGTTGGCTTTGTTATTCCTATACCTATCTCCTTGAGCAAAGACTGCAACCAAAGAATCTCACAAGTGTTATGTGCAATGCTTCTATACTCAGCTTCAGTTGATGGCTTTGAGACAGTAGCTTGTTTCTTTGCACTCCAAGAAAATAAATTAGGTCCAAGATATATACAATAGCTAGTTGTGGATGTTCTATCATCAACATCTGATCCCCAATCAGCATCAGCAAAACCAGTCACCCTAAACTCATTAGTTGGCCTAAATCTCAAACCATATCCAACAGTTCCTACCAAGTATCTGAGTATTCTCTTAAATGCTTTCCAATGTGTGTTTAAAGGATTATGCATGTACTGGTTGACTTTATTGACACTATATATATGAGATAGATGGCCTTGTAATTGTTGCATATTGATAAGCACCTACTGTTTGCCTGTACAATGTAGCATTAAGAATATACTGTCCTTGATGTTTAGAGAGAACAGGTTGTGGTACCATTGGGGAAGACAAGCCTTTTGCCTCACTCATCCAAGTCTTGCTGAGTATATCCTTGATGTATTGCTCTTGACTGAGTATCATTTCTTCATTAGCATAATGCACTTGTATCCCAAGAGAGTAGCTCAGCTTCCCTAGATCCTTTAGAGAAAAGTGACTCTGAATCAGTGTAATGATCCTCTGATTTTCTTCATTGCTTGATCCAGTGATTATCAAATCATCTACATATGTCAAGATCATTGTGTAGGAGGATTTATTTTACATGAAGAATATGGAGTTATCAGATTTGGACATGGAGAATCCTAAAGACTTGAGGACCTTGCTCAAATTAGATAACCATGCTCTAGATGCTTGCTTCAGACCATATAGTGACTTGTGTAACTGTTATGTAGTTTTTAGTGGTTTTGAAAATAAAGGTTCATTTGGCTTGATATTATCGGAATTCGATTCAATTAACGAATCAAATTGTTTGTAGCTTGAAGAAATAAAAGGAAAATGAAAATAAAGCAATTAAACTAACTAAACTACACTAGGAAATGTAAAATGCAAGTTGTTTGGATGCCTCGTCGTATGCCTCGAAATGAAAATGCAAAACAATAATGAAAATAAGCAAGAACAAGCAATGTTTCACAAAGTATTAAGCATGAAAGCTCAAGGTACAACCATGCTTGCATGAACATAAAAACTTGAATAATGCAAATTGATAAAAATCAAAAGTATGAATAGAAAGAGCAATGAAAATTGGCGTCAAAGTTTAAAAATTTATGAGAATTAACAAGTAACAAAGCATAGATCTAGGATTAAGCATGAAAAAATGCATGAAAATAAAATCCTAAATAAAGCATATGAAATACTCAAACTAAAAACGATCCAAGACTCGATCTATGATCTAGACGTGTCACTTATCTAGATTCCATGGATGATTCATAAGATCAAACATGAAATCAAGGAGTTAAGGCAAAAATCATAAAATTGAAGAATATGAATGAAATTGAAGAACAAAGCATGAGAACAAAAGAAAGCTTACTTGAATTAAAGAGAGAATCTAAAAACTTGAATGATATTACAATCAAAATAAAATCCAAGGGAGTACTTGAATTCTTCTTAGGCTTACAAACCTAAGGAATTACTTGAAGTTAAAATATAAGAACTAGAGAGAGGATTTTTATACAAACCCATGCAAGAGTTGGGAAAAATGAGAGATAATTTACAAAATGAGAGTTGGGTCCTATTTATACTAGGTTTAAATGGGCCAAATTAGCCCCTAAGACTTGAAAATCCCGGGTTTGACCAAATTTGGCCCAGAGGCACCTTCCTAGACCCTTGTATAGCCTTTTAGCATATTTTGGCTCGAGGTGGCTCGGCATTTGGCCGAGCCTGGGCGCTGGGGGGTGGGCTTGGATGTTGGCAAGCAGTGGCGTGCGCCTTGACAAGCAATTTGGCTTGCGCCTTGGCAAGCAGTTTGGCAAGCGCTGGCAAGCCTTGGCTAGTATTCCAGAATGTTAGGCGTTTTGGAGCTTCTCTTGGCGTCAAGTTTGGCTTGGATTTGGCGTGCCTTGTCTAGTATTTTAGCCTTGAATGTCTTTACCTATGAAAATAGGAATTTTAAACATAAAAACCCAAGAATTTCACCAAACCTCAAATTAATTGAAGCCATTTAACCCAATTAAATATAAAATCAACAAGAAACACGAAAAACAACAAAATGAGAAAACCAACGAATAACCTAATGAAACTCGATTAAAAACAACTAAAATCAACATAATGTCCTAATTAAAATCACGAGATAAACACCACTATTACATGAAAAACAAACACCCCACACTTATCGGTTTGTTCGTCCTCGAACAACGAAAAGAATCAAGAATGTACATGCAATGAACATTATGTAAAAAGAAAAATCCTTGTGCTTATCCTATTTAATTTGATGAAAGTATCAATATAAGATCATTATCGTTAAGCATTGCTCGTATTACTCTTTCTCAAATGAAAACCAAATCGATGCCTTCCTTTCAAATGGGATCTTGAGGGTGTTCGCTCAATTCGTTCGAGTGTTTGTTTATATGGGACGTGTATACTCGAATCGGACAATGCATGCACCTCGTCAAGATTTCACAAATTAGAAACTTTAAATCGCCCATTGTACATGATCAAACAAGAATCGAAAGAAGTCTTTATTTTGGGTTGTAATGTTGGCTCTTCGGTAAGGTATGGAATATTTGGATATAGTGGTTAACACTATCAAACGTGATCAATAACACATGAATCCCTAACTTCTAAAGACCGAAGATTAAAACCGCTTCACCCTTCCCCAATCACCAAACTTTCATTCGAAACCCTTTTGTACACCCACACACTTTTTCGACTTTTATTTCAAAACACTTAAAAACTTTTTGAATTTGCTTCTTTTTACTAAACATAGCCTTTTAATTAGGATTTTCACTTATATGCACGCTTTATCACTTTTCTTGATTTGTGTTGGAGTTTATTTTATTTTGTTTTATTTTATTTTTGTTCTCCTCTTTATATATATATATATATATATATATATATATATATATTGTACATTTCTCGTCAACTAATCATACACTCTCACCTCATAATTAATGAAGATATAAGAGCTAAAATCGAGCTCGGCTAACAAGAAACTGGGCATAGGATCAAGGGGGCTCATTTGTGATTTTTTAAGTAGCTTATATATTTGGATATGTGCGGAATAAGGGTGATATATGTTCCTCGAGGTCATTTCCAAATTCAACCATGTACAAGCAAAATCAAGCCTCCTCAATGCAATTTCTATAAAAATGCAAGCAAAACCGATAATTCACACAAGGCTACTCACTAGTTTGCACCGGGTTTTGGAAAACAAAATCAAAAGAGCTTTTAGAGATTTGAAATCTTTTCATGAGCAAATGTTGATATTATATATATAGGCAGGTTTTGGACGAAGCACAAAAATTTAATTCCTCACACAAGAGGGCATAAACATGCAAAGACTCGACAAGTAAACTATTCAAACTTCCAAGTATATGGTGATTGCTTAACAATGTAATAAAGACACAAAAGACACAAAAACGACTCAACCATATAAGTGCACAATTAGTAAGCGTCACTTCGCCAAGAATGCGTCGCTTCACCAAGGCTCGAGTTAAGAAAGATAAGTCATGCTTTTCGACACCCGGACCCTAACCACCTACACACCCCACACTTTAACCATGCAATGACCTCATTGTATTTTAATAAAAATCAAGTAAAAGGGGGGTGAGATAGAAACTTCCTTAACCGAGCGAGTTTGGGTCGAGCTTGGTGGGGTCAACTTAAGCACCAAACAATACAAACAAAAACCAAGCATGGCTTGTTTCTCCCGCCTCCATGAATGCTACCAATCTTATCAATTCGTCCAAAGTTGGAGTTGAAAAGCGAAACACTAAAAAGGAAAACCACACAAAGTCAAAACACAAGAAAATACGCACATGAACCAAAACAAAACAAAACAATGACTAAAAAGAACAAAAAGACGACACAATTTATTTTTTAAAAATTTTTGAATTTTTCGAGTGTTTTTGGATTTTTGTAATAAGAAAGAGAAAATGAAAGAAACGAAAGAATAAATGAAATAAATGAAAAGCACATGAGTTGCCTTCCAAGAAGCGCTTGTTTTACGCCACAAGCTTGACGAACTCTCTTCTTGATTATGTGGAGGTTAAGACGGGAGGATCCACCAAAGCACAAACCTCCTTGTAGGGTGGATCCAGTTTTTCACACGCTCCCGAGGCCTTGCCTAGCTCAAATGGCACTTGACGAAGGGCAACTGTTCCAAAGGTCACTTTAACTCGATCTTCGGGTGGAATTGGGAATCGGTAGTAACCCGACAAGTCCGCTAAGCAACAATAGGAAAGATGGTCGTCCAACTTATCCAACATTTTCAATCTCTCAACCTTCGCTATCCCTTCAAGATTTTGACTCGAACGCCTTTGGAGTTCTCGAGAGGGTTCGGCATCATCCTCAATCAACCCTTCCTCTTCGTCATGGATTTGTTGCGTCCTTCCCTTGTGGAAATGAGCATCTTCAAACCGACCCTTTCGAGACTCATTTAACTCGTCCACTCGCAACATTCTCTCAAGCCTGACCTCTCTTAAATCCGTATATTCACGACTTCTATCGCCCGGAAAGCTTCATGTTCAAACTCAACCGGTTTGCTCTTCTCTTCTTCCAAATAGTCATTCGTGAGGTAAGATGAGAGAGGCTTGAGCTCGGGCTTGTGCCTCCTCTCGACCTTGTTGGGAATCAATTCGAGTAATTCAATGATCTCCTTAAGATAAACGCCAAGCTTTTCAACGGGTTTCAATTCTAACCCTTCATCCACAATCTCCCCCTCCCCCTCTAAAATGTCGGCATTGACCTCAACGACACATACATAACCCTTCATACACAATCCTTTAGTACATTGAAGCACAACAGAATCATTACTATGAACGAGGGTCTCATTTTCCTCACAACGACCTTCAACACAAACTCTCAGAACAAACTCCTCTTCATTCCTCCCTTTCTCCATACAAACTTGGTCATCCAGTTCTTGAATCACATCAATATGTAAGCAATCCGCATAGAAGGCGATTAATGGAATCGCGGACAAGTTAGCCATAGAAAACATTACTATTTCACCCGCTATAGACAACGTGAGATATTTCTTCCCAATGCTTATCAAACATTGAGTTGTAGCCATGAATGACCGGCCTATTCAGCACCATCGTTTGTCACCATGCCCACATCCAATACTACAAAATTGACCGGCACCACAATCTTCCCAACTTGGACAAGAAAATCCTTGATCACCCCTTTTGGGTGTCTAATGGACCGATCAGCCAATTGAAAACAAATGCGTGTTTCTTATAAAGAAGGGAGATCCAATTGTTCGTATATTGAAAACGGCATCAAATTTATACCCGCCCCGGAATCAAGCATACCTGTAGTGACTTTACCATTCCCAAGTGTAATATTAATGCAAATCGAGCTGGGATCCACCTTCTTAAGAACCAAGAGAGAAGAGTCACAAACCAAACTTGCCTCCTTAGATAGAAAAACTCTCTCGTTCGTAGCGCTCACAAGAGGTTTGGAGGAAAGTTCCTTAAAGAATTTGGAATAAGCGGGCATATCCCGAATGTTGTCTAACAAGGGAATTGTGATGTTTACATTGGACAAAAGATCGAGACTTTGGAATTGTCCAACTTTCTTAGAACTTTGTAGCCGGGATGGATAGGCCGTAGGGGCTTTAGATGTTGGTTGCTTGTAGGCATTTGGAGACTTATGAAGGTCGTCGGGAAGTTCCTTTGTCGAAACGAGATTCATGGGGGTGGATTCTGGAGGAATAAGAACATTTGGAATGGAAATATCCTCCTCCTCGGACGGCGGGGCAACTTTATTGTCAACCAGCCTACCACTTCGAAGGATCGTGACCGCATGGGCTTGTGATGGTTGGATTGGCAATTTTCCCTTCTCGTGAGCTTGATTTAGCATATTAACATCACTAGTAAATTGCCCAACCTTTGTGTACAACCCCTTCGTCAAGGCCTCAAGAGCGGTCAACCGAGCATCAGATGACATCATCGTAGTCGACAAAGATTGCAATTGTTTCATGATCAACATTAGATTCGGATCGGAGGCCAGCGTTGGAGCATTCATCAGGGTAGATGGGCGAGATGGACCCATATAAGGATTCATATGGCCAAAACCCGGATGCATGCGGTTGCTCGGATGATACGGAGGATTGTGATTTGGCGGATGGGCAAAAGTCGGCTTATCAACACTGGGCCCCACTTGATACCCTTGAACCCCAAACACCTCCTCCGATTGAGGCAACGACATATAGAAAGAGGGATTTGAAGGACAATGCAAGGTATCGTGACTGCTCATACCATAAGACATACATGGAGGATTCGGATTGGGGCAAGACAACTTGGCAATTTGAGCTTCCAATGCCGCAATTTTCTTGTCCATTTTAAGTTTCTCGGGGGAAGATGATCCAGTCACTTCATTTGCACTCGAATATAAAGATCGTGAAGACTTTTGTTTAGAATTCTCGGCCAAAGTGGTGAAAACCTTGAGAAGCACTTGGGAGGATGAATCGTCATACTACCCCCCGCCGTCGTGTCCACCATGTATTGAGATTGTAGGTCCAATGCTTCATAGAAAGTTTGAATTAAAAGCTCCTTCGGAAAGCGATGATGCGAACAACTATCGAGAAGATATTTGAAACAATACAAAGCGGAATGAAATGGCTCGTTCTTCATTTTCTTGAACGAAACAATCTTAACCCTCAAATCGGCTGTCTTTTCCATGGAATAGTAATGATCCAAGAATGTTGCCGAGAGGTCATCCCATGTATGAATGGAATTGGAAGGGATACTCATAAACCACGTCAAAGCTTTATCTTGAAGAGCATACGAGAAACAACGGAGTTGAAGATGCTCTAATCTCATTATATTCGGGTGGTGGAAACGCGAGACATGCCATAGAAATTGCCGGATGAATTTGAGAGGATCCTCTTTAGCAAACCCGTGGAAGATCGGAATCCAAGCAAAATCAAGCGAATGGATATCAATAGCCATTACCTAGGGGGGAAGAGATATACATGATGAAATAGTAGCCCCCACGAAGATTTGGCTCACTTCTTTCATAGCGAGGACAGGCGGGGTATGTGGAGCGTTCGGATTCAAACCCCCAAACAAAGCATACGCATCGGGCGTGTCCTCATGAACAATATTATTGGCACCTCCATAACTCTGGCCACCACCATAACCATTCGTAGTCATATTCGGATCATGGTGGACATTATAAACGGAGGGAACTCCATACGGGCTAGGATTTGGGTTCGGCATATTCGAAAAATGTTGAGGAGCACCGTAGCCATATGGATCGGGGTTTGAGGCTTGCACATTCAGATAGGAGTTCGGAGCTCCATAACCACCAAAGGACACATTAAACCCGACATAGTTTGCACCATGCCCTCCCATGCCGGGTTGACCAATATCGTGAGAACTGGGGGCAATGTGGTTTGCACCTTGCCCTCCCACATTGCCAAATCCACTTAAACTCATCCCATTCCCAACATGGTTTGCACCATGCCATCCCATGTTGGGAATGTTACCTCCATGACCGAAAGAATTAGAAGAGTGAGGAAAGGGAGCGGTACCTTGGTGTAGACCCATGGCGTGTCCATGAGTGCTAAAACCACTCCCTTGATTTCCTAGAGCGTGGTCAGGAGGGGTCGTGGGAATTGGAGTCGAAAGCCCAAGTTTATCGTTCGGTGTGGAGGGCTCAATATTAACCATGGGCTCGGGAGTACTAGAACATTGAGGATCAACCCAAGGAGATTTCCCGTTTGGGTCGGGAAATGGGATGGTATTTGGAAGATTATTTTCCATATTGTAATAAAGAAGCAAGGGATGTCATAAACGCTATAATCGCTCGGTGTTAGAAATATAAGGTGTCAAATCATGTCCGAGTGCTCGACGACCTTGTATACACTCAAAGAAACCGTCAAATAAAAAGGAAAGCTAAAAACACAAAGAGCCAACAATCAAATCGAAAGCCTTAACCAAGCCAAGTCGCATCGGCACCATTTTGTTTTATAGTTTTTAGTGGTTTTGAAAATAAAGATTGATTTGGCTTGATATTATCGGAATTCGATTCAATTGACGAATCAAAGTGTTTGTAGCTTGAATAAATAAAAGAAAAATAAAAATAAAGCAATTAAACTAACTAAACTACACTAGGAAATGTAAATGCAAGTTGGTCGGATGCCTCGTCGTATGCCTCGAAATGAAAATGCAAAACAATAATGAATATAAGCAAGAACAAGCAATGGTTCACCAAGTACAAGCATGAAAGCTCAAGGTACAACCATGCTTGCATGAACATAAAAACTTGAATAATACAAATTGACAAAAATCGAAATCATGAATAGAAAGATAAATGAAAATTGACATCAAGGTTTAAAACTTTACGAGAATTTACAAGCAATAAAGAATAGATCTAGGATTAAGCATGAAACAATGCATGAAAATAAAATCCTAAATAAAGCATATGAAATACTCAAAATAAAAATGATCCAAGACTCGATCTATGATCTAGATGTGTCACTCATCCAGATTCCATGGACGATTCATAAGATCTAACAAGAAATCAAGGAGCTAAGGCAAAAAGAATAAAATTGAAAAACATGCATGAAATTGAAGAACAAAGCATGAAAACAAAAGAGAGCTTACTTGAACTAAAGAGAGAATCTAAAAACTTGAATGATATTACAATCAAAATAAGATCCAAGGGAGTACTTGAATCCCTCTTAGGCTTACAAACCCAAGGAATTGCTTGAAATTAAAATCTAAGAACTAGAGAGAGAGTTTTTATCCAAACCCATGCAAGATTTGGGAAAAATGAGGGATAATTTAAAAAATGAGAGTTAGATCCTATTTATACTAGGTTTAATTGGGTTTAAATGGGCCAAATTAGCCCCTAAGGCTTGAATATCTCGGGTTTGACCAATTTTGACCCAAAGGCACCTTCCTAGACCCTTGCCTAGCCTTTTGGCACATGTTGGCTCGATTTGGATCGAGGTGGCTCGGCATTTGGCCGAGCCTAGGCCCTGGGGGCTGGGGCTGGGCATTAGGGGCCGGGCTTGGATGTTGGCAAGAAGTGGCGTGCGCCTTGGCAAGCAGTTTGGCGTGCGCCTTGGCAAGCAGTGGCGTGCTCCTTGGCAAGCAGTTTGGCAAGAGCAGGGCGCTGGAAGGGGGCTTGGTGCCTGCTTTGGTGAGCAGTTTGGCAAGCGCTGGCAAGCCTTGGCTAGTATTGTTAGTCGTTTTGGAGCTTCTCTTGGCGTCAAGTTTGGCTTGGAGTTTGGCGTGCCTTGGCTAGTATTTTGGCCTTGAATGCCTATACCTATGAAAATAGGAATTTTGAACATAAAAACCCAAGAATTTCACCAAACCTCAAGTTAATTGAAGCCATTTAACCCAATTAAATATAAAATCAACAAGAAACACGAAAAACAACAAAATGAGAAAACAAACGAATAACTTAACAAAACTCGATTAAAAACTACTAAAATCAACATAAAATCCTAATTAAAATCACGAGAAAAACACCACAACTACATGTAAAATAGTAACCTGCATAATAATGGATTTCCAGCCTGATCATACTGCTCAAAACTAGGGATTTGTTCCATGTAGATGCTTGCATCAAGATCTCTATTGAGGAAGGCATTGTCAATGTCAACCTGTCTAACAATCCACTTGTTGGTTATAGCTATGGATAGAACTGTTCTTATAGTGGTTGGCTTGATGACTGGGCTGAATGTCTCAGTATAATCCAATCCTGCAAGCTGTGAGAAGCCTCTTGCTACCAGTTTTGCTTTGTGCCTAGCAAAAGATCCATCAGAGTATCTTTTGGTTTTGAAAATATATTTGCAGCTAACAAGCTTCTTATCTGGAGGCAATTCAGAAATAAGATGAGTGCTCCAGGTCTTATTCTTTTCTAGTGCATTGTACTCTCTGTTCATGGCTTCTTTCTATTTGGGCATGCTAACAGCTTCCTGTTATGTTTTTGGTTCAATACTATCAATCAAGAGAGATTCATAAGTCTTTAGCTTTGAAATTCCAGCCTTTGATCTTATCACCATGTGATGCCCCCTATCATTCCTGTGACTTGCAAAATCGTGACCAACTGCATTGGGATTGTTAGATTGAGTAAACACATCTCTACACACTGGTAAATCAATTGTTATATGTCCTCCAGGGATTTCAGTGTTGGGGGGAATTTCTATTGCTTGATGGTCAGAGGAATGAGAACTATGGTGAGAAGATGATGAGGCTGGTGAGGAGTGTGGTTGAGATTTAGGGGCTTGGTGATGTGAGGAGTGACTGTGTTCTTGATGAGACTTCTTAGGATAAGAGGTCTTGGTGAATTTATTAAGAGTGATTAAGGGGGTGATTTGATCAGTAGTGGTTGTAAAAGGAGGAGGATCTTGCTTGGTTTGGAAAGGAACTTGGATTCATCAAAGACAACATTTCTAGTGACAATGATTTTCTTATTTGGTAACAAAACTTTGTATCCTTTAAATTGTGTGTTGTATCCAAGAAAAATAGAGGACTGCTTCTGAAGTTAAGTTTGTGCTTGTTCATTGGTCTCAGATGAGGAAAATATAAGCAACCAAATTTTTTTAAAAGTACTATAATCTGGTTTCAAACCAGTGAGTGCTTCTGTGAGATTTTGGAAGTTTAAAAGCTTGGATGGAATCCTATTGATGAGGAAAACAACAGAGACGACATCATCATCCCAGTAGGAATGTGGAACGTTGGAGTGAGCTAACAGGGAAAGGGCTGTTTCAAGGATGTACCTATGTTTTCTTTCAGCTAGTTCATTTTGTCGTGGGGTATAGGGGCAGGAGATCCTGTGGTGGATTCCATTTTCAGAAAAGAATTATGATAAGGTTTTTGAATTCAGTCCCACCATTTGATTGGATGGCCTTGACTTTCATATTGAACTGATTCTCTACAAGATTTTTGAAATGGACAAAAACATTATGAGTGTATGATTTGAGCTTGAGTAAATATTACCAAGTGTATCTAGCCTTTTGGTCTATAAAGCTAACATAATAACTGTAACCATTGTTGGATTTTATAGGAGAGGGTTCCCACAAATCAGTATGGATAAGATCTAAAATATCATAATGAACCGAATCAGAAGAATTGTAAGGTAACTGATGACTCTTAGCTTTAAGACAAGATGCAGAAATGAAACTAGATTCATTATCATTGAAAGGAATATGACAACTCAAAAGGGCTTTTCTGACAATATCTAATGAGGCATGCCTAAGTCTGCAATGCCATAAACTCAGATAAAGTCTTTTATTAAGCTGACTGGAATTTATTGAGATAGAAATTAGCATAAGGGTGTTGGTAGGATGTAGACTAGGCTGCAGCTTGTTAGATTCTTGAACAGGGGTAAGATCAAACTTGTAAAGTCCATTCTTAACAGTCCATTGATTAGAACTATGCCTGTGTCCCGGTCCTTCACCAAACATAGACAAGGATGAAATTCAAATAAAACTTTATTATCTTTAATAAATTGAGACACACTGATCAGATTTTTGGTAATATCAGGCACATGAGGAAATTTTTTAAGGCTGAAAGTATGATCATTTGGAGGAGCCGAAGAGCCAAAATTATAACCAGAAATAAAGACCTCTTTCGATTCTTATTTGGTCATGTACAATGGGTGATTTTGAGTTTCTTATTTGTAAAAAATCTTGACAAGGTGCATGTATTGTCCGATTTGAGCGTATACACGTCCCATATAACAAACACTTGAGTGAATTGAGAGAACACCCTCAAAATTCCATTTGAGAGGAAGTCATAGATTTGGTTTTCATTTGAGAAAGAGTAATACGAGCAATGCATGGCGATAACGAGTTTATGTTGATACTTTTATAATTCTAATAAGGATAAGCACAAGATTTTTCTTTTTGCATAATTTTCTTTGCATGTACATTCTCGATTCTTTTCATTGTTCGAGGATGAACAAACCGATAAGTGTGAGGTGGTTGTTTTCATATGATTGTGGGTTTAGCATCATTTATAGTGGTCTTGAGTCGAGTTTCTTTAGGTTATTAAGTTGTTTTCTCATTTTGTTGTTTTTCGTGTTTCTTTTTTATTTTATACTTGATTTAGTTAAATGGGTTCAATTAATTTGTGGATGGGTGTGATTGTTGCTAGATATTGATAAGAAGGCGAAAATGAAGGTGAAATTGGTTCGTGGCCTAACCTTGGCTCGAGCCAAAGCGGGACTGGGTACGCTAAGACATGTCAAGATGCGTCAAAATCCGCACCAAAACTAGCTCCAAAATGCCAAAATATTCTGTAATGGTCGCCAAGACATGCCGAGCCGCGCCAAAACTCGCCAACCGAACCTTGGCGTGAGCAGAGGCAAGCCAAGTCAAGCTGCCCGCACCCGTGCGCACGCAGCGCCAAACAGCACTCGGCAGCTCCTGCGCGCAGCGCTCGGCAGAGCCCGCGCACCACCAGCTGGTGCCAGCACGCAGCGTCGTACACGCCAGCCGGGCGCCAACGCGCCCTAACCTACGCACCACCCCGCGCGCCACCAGGTAGGCACGTAGCGCATGCCAACTGCCACCGAGGCCCTTCCGAGACTTGCGCAACACTCCAGCGCGCACCAACCCACGCCACGCCCAACCCACTCGGCAGCGCCCAGCGCCCGCGTGCGCCTTCTGCCAGCCCAGCCGAGCCCGCCCGGATAAGCCCACGCCCAGCGCCTACCAAGCTCGCCTAATACTGATCCAAACCGAGCCAATGTGCACCATTTCGGGTCAAACTAGGTCAAACATGGAAAATCCAAGCCTTTAAGGCTTAATTGACCCATTTACCCATAGTTTAACCTAGTATAAATTGATGGATCTCTCATTAGCTAAAGAAACACTCTCCTCCCAACTCTTGCATGGGTTTGGGGATTTAATTTCTCTCTCTAGTTCTTAGATTTAATTTCAAACTTTTCCTTGGGTTTGTAAGCTCAAGAAAAATCCAAGTCATCAATTGAATTTTATTTGCTTTGTAATTTCATTAAAGTTTTAGATTCTCTTCTGTAATTCAAGCAAGTTTTTCTTAATTTTCTTCATTGTTCTTCAATTTCAAGCTTGTTCTTTAATTTATGCATTTTTTCTTAGCTCTTAGATTTGTTGTTAGATTTGTGATTTGGTTTATGGAATCTAGGTGCGTGACACACCGTGATCATAGATCAGGTCCTTGATAGTTTTTATTTTAAGTATTTTCTATGCTTTATTTTGGTTTTTATTTTCATGCATGGTTTTATGTTGAATTATAGATCTACTATTCGTTTCTAGTTATATTTTGAAAAGTTTTTAACTTTCACGTCAACTTTTATTGCTCTTTCCATTGGTGTTTTCGATTTTCGTTAATGCACATTATTTAGGATTTCATGATCATGCATGCATAGTTGTACCTTAGGTTTATTTTGTTGTACCTTGTTGTTTCTTTGCTTTTTATTACTTATTTTGATTATTGCTTGCAATTTCAATACGGCATACGCACGAGGCATCCGAATACTTGCTTTACTTTTCATAGATAGTCATAGTTTTTCATTATTTCCATTTATTTTTTGCTTTCCTTCAGTTTCACAAGCTAGAAACCCATTGATTTCCACAATAAATCTAATTCTGATAATACCAAGCCACGCGAACCTTCACTATACTACACAACCACAAAAAATTGCTAAAACACCTACCGACATGTACATAACTAAATCCTCCCCCGTTAGGGGTTTTGTCAATAAAAGCATTTGGGCCAAGTACTCCTTTAGCTTCTCAAAAGCCTCTGCTGCCTCCGCTGTCCATTCAAACTTAGATCATATCCTCAATTTTCTAAAAAGGGAATGCCTTTCTCTGCTAACATATAAGTAAACCTGCTAAGCCCAATTATCATACTTATAAAACCTGTACGCCCCTCATCGTGTGAGGTTGAGGCATCTCCATCAGAGCTTGCACTTTTTTGGATTCACATTGATACCTCGCTCAGTCACCATGTAACCTAAAACTTCCCGGGCCGCACTCCTAAAGAACACTTCTTAGGATTTAATCACATCTCATATTGTCTCAAGATCAAAAAAGCATATCTCAAGTCCCCCATATGTTATTCTGTCCTCCTTCTTTTTACTAGCATATCATCAGCATAAACCTTAATAGTTGCACCAAAGAACTCCTTTACCATCATATCTACCAATCTCTAGTAAGTAGCTCCTGTATTCTCAACCCAAATGGCATTGACACAAAGTAATAGGTTCATGTTGAAGTAACAAGAATCACCTTCGGATGATCCTCTGGTGTTAAAAGAATTTGATGATATCCCTATGACGCGTTCATCATACCTTAATAACTCATAACATGATGCTGAATCGATCAATTAATCGATAAAGTGTAATGAATAATGATCTTTGGGACACGACTTATTCACCTCGCGAAAGTCAATGCAAATTCTCAACTTATTCCCTAATTTAGGTAACATTACCATGTTTGATAATCACTCCAAAAAACTGTATATCTCGTATATACCCTGCCTTAAGTAGTTTTTGTACCTCCTCTTGTATTATCTTATCAAACTCCATGACAAAGTGCCTCCTCTTCTGCTTTGTTTGCCTGATGGTTGAATCCTCATTCAAGTAATGTTGCGCAACCTCAGGATTTCTCCAGACCAAAACATTATCTCCAAAAGCGAAGATGTCCCTGAATTCTTTCAACAAGTTTATAAGCTTCCCTCATATAGTCTCTGGCAGCTAGCTTACTATCCTTGTCACAAAAACCTTAATTGCGATCAACCAACTCGATCTCCATCAGATCCTCATGAGGTTTCATAGAATCCTCCATCTTCATCTTTTTTGTACACATGATACCTTCCCGTGCCTTGCCATTCTGCTCCCTTTTGCCTTCATTCGTTCTGCGCATAGTAAGCTGATAACACAACCGTCCAGTTAATTGATCCATGATCACCTCTCCTACGTTATCTCCTATTGGATATTTGATACTCACGTGATAGGTTGATGTAAAAGCCTAAAATTCATTGAGTTTAGGTCACCTCAATATGATATTATATGCCGAGTAAGCCCTGATCACCAAAATTTTAGTTTCTTTCCACACAAAATCTACCTTTGCCCAAAGCCATCATAAAAACTACCTCTCCTTTAGTAACAACCTCTAACCCATTAAACACATAAATAGGTGTCTAAACCAGCCTTACCTTTACTTCTACACCCATCTATTCCAAATAGTGATGATATATTATATTTATGGAGCTTCCATTATCAACAACTCTGCCCACATTATAAGTAACCACAACTACTCATATAACTAGTCCATCATTATGCTCAAATTTCAAACCTTGTCTCTCTCCTGGCTCAAAATATATTACCGCCTCGTAGGTGGCGTTTGTAAATTTACCAATGCAACCTCTAAAGGCCCCGTCCTTGCAGCCTTGACATGAACCTTCCTCGCATTATTTGAGTCCCCATCAGTAGGTCCCCCTATGATCATATTAATTCTCATTATATTGTCAAAAATCTCACAATTATTCTCCTAGACTTCTTGTGACCCCTATCTTTATTAACAAACTCCTTTAGATGACCTACTTTAACTAACCTTTTGACTTCATCCTTCAAATGATGCCATCTCTCTGTAAAAGGCACATAATTATTGCGAAACCTACAAAAATACAGTGATTTTAGCTTAGTGGGTAGTTTATGTAACGTCTCGCCACCTTATTAGATTGTTGCATCTCGATTATAGAAAAGATTCTAGATCGTGTTTCCTTTAGTGGTGTGAATCCCTAAGATTTATTGACACAACCCGTCTATCAGCTCCCGCACTAGGTCTCCGTCTATCTTCTATAGGTGCAAAAAATAACTTGGTTTGCCATCGTGAATCTCTTCTAATCTCTGCCTCCTAGTTGGGGGCTTCTCCTCATAATCATCTTCGTAACAAAAGCGCAGGTGTCCTTCCTCAGCTTCCTCCACATCAATATATTTAATACTCCTATGCAACACCTCTTCAAATGTGAGAACAGGCCGCTTCGTTAATGACTACCTTAATACCCTATGCGTAACCCTTGGGTAAGCGCACCAGCTTTAATCTTATTTGTAATGGCAGGTACCTCTAAGCTTGCTCTAGTGAACTTAGCGACGTAATCCTTCAAGGTCTCACTCTTCTTTTATAATATTATAAATGACGACGTGAATGTTTTTGTGTGTGTTCTTATGCTAGTAAAATGCGTCGAAAAAGAGTACTTTAATGCCTTAAAATTAGTTATCCATTCAACAGCGATCTGGTGGAACCAATCATGTGATGGTCCCCGCAAGGTAGATAAAAACACTTTACATGAAACCGCATTAGTAAATTGTCGTAAAATTGCCTTATTCTCAAAATTGTGCACGTACCAGAGGGGATCTATTAGTCCTTCATAGTAAAAACTCATTCCTTTATATCCCCTGGGTAGGGTGACCCTCAGTATTTCCTCAAAGAATGGATTCCCTCGATCTTCCTCTGATTTTCCCTCCACAACCTGTTCCTATAAATACTTTAATACTGCTTGCATGTCTCGATTCACCCTAGAGATAGGGAGTGTTTCATCATCTTTATCTTCCACTCTTCATTTTATCCAAAATTCTCCTCGGTTAACCACTTCTCCCCTAGGTCCTCAATATTATTCTTCTTACCCACCTTCTTCCCATCATTTCTCTTCGTATTATGGATATTGGTCTTCTTCCTCCTGTTTCTTCCCTCATTTGGCTGGTCTAAGTGGTTCCACCTAGAAGTTTTTCTATCTTGAGCTTTCCTCACACTAGGAGACCGTCTGAACTCTTTATAGTTCTCAACCTTTTCCCCTTTTCTTCTATTGACCCTTTGTTCGGCATCTTCTTCGCCACTAATTAGTCTGGTATCCATAATCTGCTTCCTGACAGCTGGTGGAATCATGTTGAGTACCTTTTGAAGCATCCCCTTTTCGGTGTTAAGGATATGTTGTCCTAGAATTTGATATCACCCCTCCAATCCTACGTTCACTACTCCTTTCTTCGTCAATCATTTTGTGGTGGCAACTTGATTGTCCATCACTCTAGCCTCCGTATCCTTATTTCTGTTATCACCTTGCTATGGTGTGTTACCGACCTCTTGGTCCTCCGTTCCTATTGGAGGTATCTATTTGCTACCAGCAGTAACACTACAAAAAAAATTTGTTTGTTGACGGTCGGATCTATCAGAAAACCCGTCAGCAATCAATTTGCTGACAGGAACTGCCCGTCAGTATTTTTGGCGTCAGCAAATTGATTGCTGATGAGATTAATGTACCCGTCAGCAAATGCTGATGGCATACTGATGGGTGACGCCCATCGGCAAATAGGCTAGTAAACATTTATAATATTATAAAAAAAAATTGGGAAGGCCTAGCCCAGCCTAACCCACAACCCAACCCAGTCTGCGTCAATTTGAATCCCACATATGGCATGGGTGAGACTTGAACCTGCGACCTCTTGTAAATAGAGGAGCGATGTTACACCTCGCCAAGTTAATTACATGTGAGATTTTATATATTTTTAATATATATTAGATACGTAGATTACATTTATGAATAAATTATAAATTATATTTATAATTAGTTATATTATATTCATAAATGTAGATTATATTTATGAATAATGATATTATAAATACATAATGTTGTTATAAATATATATTATTTATAAATATAACTATTTATAAATAATTATTAATATATTATTTTTTATATATTATTAATTATGAATATATATTATTGATAAATATATTATTTATAAATATATTATATATAAATAATGATATATAATTATTATAAATGTAGATTATATTTATGAATAATGATATTATTAATACATATTATTTATATATATATATATTATAAATATAATTATTTGTAAATAATTATACATATATATATTATAGATGTAAAATATTATTTATAAATATATACTAATTATATTATATTTATAAATGATTAATATAATTATATATTTTATATTATAAATTTATATAATATTATAAATTTATAGGTTTATATTTATTTTACATCCCTTTATATATATATGTATATATATATATATATATATATATATATATATATATATATATATATATATATATATATATATATATATATATATATACATGATTAGGATCATGTGAAAACCAATCCCTGGGTGGGAACTTAGGAATCGCTATTTACGTTATATGTGAACCTAATTTAAATAATGCAAAATGCTACTTATACTATCACATTTCTATTATTATGTTCCTTTGATTTTTACTATTATCTTAGTTAGCACGTGCATGATTTATATATAGCATCAAATCTTATGTATTATAGTAGGTTTCTAGGTTTTCACACAGGAATTAGTTCCCATGTGAACCTAGAACTAAATATAAGCTTTAGATCTAATCATGTGTTTGGACAAGGTTTTTTTACTTTTTTAATTTCATTAAATCAATAATATGGTAGGAAAGGGGGGTTTATGTCTTTTTACATAATGCTCTAAAATCAAATCAAACCCCAAAATCCCCGTCTCTTCCATTTTCTTCCCAAAATCAAAAAATTTACCCACAATCATACTCCCTTCTCCGATGGTGATGAGATGGCAATGGCAGCTCTGACAAAGGCGAACGGGAGGCGGTGTGGCGACAGGCATGGTGGTATCCCTCTGATGACTGGATGCAAGCGACGCATATCTCCTCTCTTCCTCCTTCGACTCGTTGATGTCCCGACTGACTGAGATCTTGGGGTTATCGAGCGGCGGCGTGGAGATGGTGATAGCAATAGAAGCGCGCTGGGGGTGGCGACCCGGGCCTTTTGAATCGGGCTACGGTTTGGCTTTTGGGAGAAATCGGCAAGGCATTGGGGTGGCGACCCGGGCCTTTTGAATCGGGCCACGGGTTTGGATTTTGGAAGAAATCGATAGGGCGCTGGGGTGGTGACCCGGGCCTTTTGAATCGGGCCACGAGTTTGGCTTTTGGGAGAAATCGGCAGCGGCCTAAAACCCCTTCCTCGAATTCTGAATCGTCCGATCGGGTGGCCAAATAAATTAGCACTTCCAACATATTAAAAAATAATTGCTACTTTATTATAAAAGCACTTTTTTATATAGTAAAAATCCAAATTCTTACTCGTAAATAATGGTGTTTTTGTATTTAGTACTATAGTGCTAAAAATTAGTTATATGCAATACTTTTACTATTCAGGTTTTTTAATTTAATTACATGTATTTATTTTTATATTTTTAAACATGCAATATGTATCTTAAATCGTAGATCTTGGGAATGTGATTAATTTGATATATATTTTATTTAAAACGAATAAAAACTGAGAAAGTTATGATTTGTTGAAGATTATAGTTTTATTTAAAATTTTGAATTTGCCTACGTGACAGCAGTTATAGACAAAATTTGTGACACTTTTTGTATACAGTCATAGTGCCTTTCTTTCTTTATCCGTTGTGCTTTCTAAAGAGCGATGTAGTGCTCTTTACAAATGTTCATATATGTCCAAAATACCCTTTTTATTAATTTAATGCAGTATTTTACATTATTGCCCTGTTGACAGGTCATGTTCTCAACCATCAAGATTATCCAATCTAATGGTTAAGATGAGTCCCTAGGTTCACATATAATGAAGAATTTATATAAATATATATATATATATATATATAGTATATATATATATTGCTGACGGGTATAGGCCGTCATTAAGTTGCTGACGGCCTATGCTCGTCAGCAAACCCGCCAGCATAGTGATCCGTCAACAATCCGTCAGTATATGCTTACGGGTTGATGGCCCGTCAGCATTTTCTATCAGCATATCCCAGTTTTTTATTATAGTGTAAAAACAACAACATCCCCATCCTCAGCCTCTTTTTAGGAAAATCTATTATGAGCGGATTTACGTTCTTTGGCTCCATTATCTTATACCTCACGTCTTTCTCTCAATTACTTGATGTCACTCGTATTCCCACAGACGATGTCGCTTGGAAACCTTGACTACGTCCAAACCTAAATACCTAAAAACACTTAAAATAAATATAAAATTAAATAATTATAAAAAAATAGTTGGAGATAAGAAAATACGAAAATAAGCTCATTTTATCCAACTTATTACCAAAAATAATAATATAAACTAAATAGAATACTAACTTAAATCAAGACAAATACACGTTAATCAGCCGCGC
>BMAC01000579.1:319991-339166 GCA_014905375.1 Phtheirospermum japonicum
TACCAACCACCAACCACCACCGTTTTCTGGTTCCTCTTCATCTCTCCGCCTCTCTCTCTCTCCCCCCCTTTTTTTTTCATATAAATATATGGTGAAATTGGTATGGATATTTTATTTTATGGATAATTAAAAAATAACATGATATTTGGAGTAATTAGGAAAAAAAAAAGACTATATATGATATTAACTATTTACATTATTTTAGAAATTAAGATTATGAAATTTTGTTTAAAAACTATGACCGTGTAAACGCAAGATTTGTTAGACTGGTGCACATAATTATTCCAGATATATTGAAAATGACCTTGTGTTTATCTTTTAAGCCTAGTTTTTAATGTTGCTCACACTTGCTTAAAGCTTTTTTTACGGATGACTAGACTTCATATGTGATCTCAATTCTCTTTTTTGCGTGTGTTTTCTTTTTTTCCTTCTTTCTTTCATTTTTGTGAGTTCATGCTTATTTACTTGTTTTTTAGAAAAGTTTCTTGGTCTATGCTTATTTGAATGCAGTCTCATTGATACTCATTGTTTTAGTTTTTGGATCTTTTTTAATTTTATTTTTAAAGCCTTGTAGCTTAAATGATATATATAGTCTTCTTCTACAAGTATGTTGATCAGTTTCGAATGCGAGTGTCTTGTTTAATTACATGTTCTCATCTTTCCCTTCAGTCTTTTTCTTCTCTTCCTATAAACTTTCGGGCACGCTTTTAAATGGTAATATGCAGATATTGAGCCGTTTGGTTTGATTACTAATGGTCCACAATTAGTATGTTCAATATTGGACAGACCCTAATGAGGCAATCCATAACTCTTTTAAGTTCCACATGTTCTATTTTTGATTATATACAACTTATTATTCTACCTATCATATGATTAAGGGCCCATTGTGACTGTAACGTGTGATTCCAGCTTGGGCTTAAAGTTTTACTTATATTAATTTATGGAAGGGTAAAAGTAGCTTAAGTGTCTTACATTCTTATGATTACCTTCTTTTTAATTTTTTCTTGTGGTCCCTGTTGGTTTAGTTCAACCATGTAATGTAACAATGATTTCATTTACATTACTGCGATTTAGTAGGATGTGCAGTTAACTTGCCCAATGATGGATGATAAAGTTTGGGATAGTAAAAAAAAAAGTGATGTTTGGATAATTCAAAAAAAAAATGGTTTTTGAAATTACAAAAAGCCATTCATTACCAAGACTACTCCATTAGTTTTTGCCTTAACGTGAGAAGAAACATGTATTTGAGAGATTTTAAACATTTTGTTTTACATATTTTGACAACCAATTGTGAAAAACATTCTTGTGTTTGATCTAATTCATTCATCTACTGATTGACATGCAGGCATGTATCATCTGATTTAGTTACTGACGTAATCATAAACGTCGACGATGTAAAGTTTCATCTCCATAAGGTAGAAATTTTCAAAACCAGTTATTAACCAAAATAGTATCTACAATTAACTTATTATTATAATTATTATTGTTATTTCTTTTAATTGTTAGCTTGACTTCGTTTCTATTCCATTATTCCCCGTTTAAATGTACTTTTTCGCAGTTTCCTCTCTTATCCAAGAGCAATTTGCTACAAAAACTCGTCTCAAAAGCCAACAACGAAACATCGGACGAAATCCAGCTACCCGATTTCCCAGGTGGGCCCAAAGCGTTTGAAATATGCGCCAAATTCTGTTACGGCATAACCGTAACTCTCAATCCCTACAACGTCGTCGCCGCACGTTGCGCGGCCGAGTATCTCGACATGACCGAGGACATGGAACGAGGAAACCTAATTCTAAAAATAGAAATATTTCTCAACTCGAGCGTCTTACGCAACTGGAAAGACTCGATTATCGTTCTACAAACCGCCAAATCACTCGTCCCGGCATCCGAGAATCTAAAAATAATCGGCCGATGTGTAGATTCGATCGCTTCCAAAACCTCGGTCGACCCTTCGATAATCACTTGGTCGTACACATACAATAGAAAATTAGCGACATCGGATCAAATAATCCAGAGCAATATAAAGTTCCCGGAAAAAAACGGGCCCGTGCCGAAAGATTGGTGGGTCGAAGATATATGCGAACTGGACGTCGATCTGTACAAGAGAGTAATGATTGCGATAAAGTCGAAAGGCAGAATGGATGGGGGCATAATCGGTGATGCACTAAAAAATTACGCTGTCCGATGGTTGCCGGATTCGGTCGACGCATTGTTATCCGAAGTTACTATAAATAGAAACAAAGCACTGGTCGAGACGATAATTTGTTTACTGCCTTCTGATAAAGGTATCATGAGCTGCGCGTGCAGTTTCTTGCTAAAATTGCTTAAAGTTGCAATTTTGATCGGGGTCGATGAGTCATCGAGGCGAGATTTGATTAAGAGCATAGGTTTGAAATTGGACGAGGCGTGTGTTGGCGATCTTTTGATCCCAGCCAGGTTGCCTTGGGATACTATTTACGACGTCGAGCTTGTTCAGCAGCTCGTGGACCTGTTCGTGGCGAATGAGAAGAGTAAAAGCGACGGTGAATTTGTTTTGGGACATGGGCCGTGGCTGAGAGTTGGGAAAGTTGTTGATGGTTATCTTGCGGGGATCGCTCGTGATCCGAATCTATCCGTGACGAGTTTCATTAAGTTGGCGCGGTCGATTCCTGAGCTGGCAAGGCCCATTCACGACGGATTATATGGCGCAATTGATATTTATTTGAAGGTGCATATTTCTTCATCTTAGTCTAATTACTAAAGAAAATCTAAAATTACAATTTTTGTAAAATTAGAATTATGCCCTTTATATTTTTATCACTTTACAAATTACACCCTCATATTTTATTATGAGTCAAAAAGTCGAATAAAATCGAAAGAATCCACGTGTTTTCAGGAGAACGATGTTTTAATTACCAAAAATAACTACTAAAATCCCAAATGTTCCTTAAAATTACAAATGTCCCCTTGAGACCTTTTCATTTTACAAATTACACCCTCATTTTTTTTTTTATTATGAGTCGGAAGGTCGAATAAAATCAAAAAATCACAAATATTACCATGCTTCTTTTTTGTTTTTTTTTTCATTTTACGAAGTATACCATATTTTTAATTACTATGAGTTAGAAAGTTGAATAAAATCCAAAAACTCCATGTATTTGCAGGAGCACGATAATTTAACGAAATCTGAGAGGAAAAGCTTGTGTGGGCTAATAGAAGTGAAAAAATTAACAACCGACGCGTCCATGCATGCAGCGCAAAATGAACATCTACCACTCCGCGTTGTAGTTCAAGTGTTATTTTGCGAACAGGCCAAAGCCTCAGCTAACAAAGTTCGCGCCCTAAACAACAGCCACGATGCAACAGATACCCCTAGAAGCAGCGGGCGAGAAAATTGGACGAAAACAGCCTTAGATAACCGCAGATCGCTGAGAAAACAAATGGACGAAATGAAGATAAAAGAAGATCACGAGCTGTTGATTAAAAACGGTAAACTTGCAAAGAGGGGTAGCAAGAACAGAGGATCGGGTGCGCAGTTATTGCCGTCTCGTTCGAGGAGGATTTTCGATAAGTTGTGGATTGTCGGAAAAGGGCTTGGAAACGGAGAGAATAAGAGCTCGGAGACGTCTGCTAGTTCACAAAGCCCAAGTTCTTTGATCCAAGGGGAAATGAAGTCTTCGGGTTTATCTTCAAGAAACAGAAGGCATTCGATTTCGTAGAGTGAATGCGAGAGAAAAAAAAAATTGAAGGGATTTTAATGCAACTGTAAAGTGGTAGTAGGGTTTTAAGTTGGAGTAGATTAACTATCAAGTGTTTGATCTTGCACAGGTTTCTGTTTTTTTTGCAGAAGGATTGTTATAAGGTTTTCCTGGATATTTTATTATGTTTTTTTCTTTCATTTTGTATTATTGGTCTATTTCTAATTTCTGATTTAGTTGACAAGGATTTGCATGAAATGAAATGCTCAAACCAAATGAGTATTCAAGTACACTACTGCAATTTTTTCTGTTTTACATATTGTACAGGATTTGTACCAAAAAAATTAGAAAAACAAAAACGAGGGAGTTATTTGTAATATATTTTTTTTGAAGGGTATATGTAATTTTTTGAAGATAGTTGTTTCTCGTTTTTTGGTAATTTCAAATTCCAAGGATACTACTGAACTTTTCGAAAAAAATTGTGGAAGGCCATTGTAGACAAATAAAACTTGCACCAATCAAATGGTGTCATTTGTACGTTTCATATTAATATCAACTAATATATTTTCTATTTATTTATTATTATATTTAAGAATTTAATTAAATCTTAATTCTTAAACTAAATAGTCAATTAATTGATTTTTAATACATATTTTGGTGTCCAATTATAGATAGTCGCATGTCACCTTCATGGAGAACAAGATTTATTATTCTCTCTTTTAATAAATTAATTAAAGAGAAGATATTAATTCCTCCGTTTTTTAATTAAGTGTCGTTCTACAATTTTTGTTAAAATTAAAGAACATAAATATTTGATCAACACACCCACAATCAATTAATAATATTCTTATTTAATTCATTCCCTTCTTTTTCTTTAGTTATCCTATCATTATAAATTTGTTTGTATTTTTTAAAATAAGCGAGAATAAAATGGGAATAAAGTGGTAAAAAGTTCTAAAACGATACTTAATTTGTAACAAAATTGAATCTCTAAAACGAGACTTCTTTTAAAAAGGAGGGAGTTAAATATTGACGGACCAATCAAATCATATCCTCCAATCAAGATATTATGGTAAGTATAAATAAGAGTCATTCTCTACAAGTTCATCACAAGTTAAAGAGAAGAATTACAAATCCTCTCTACTCAACAAGTTCAAGGAGATCGACGATGGTCGAAATGACATTCAAGGCGTTCATCATAGAGTCCAATCTAATGTAGCGTTTGATCAAAGAAGAAGCTATCAAGCCCTCGCATTAAAGTTATATTGGCGGCCAAATTCATCTTGGAGGGAGATCAAAATCCAACTCCACCAAGAAGCCACCAAAGTCAAAGTCAAGAACTATTGAAGTTCCCATGTTCAAATCGAGATCAAGCTATCAAGCTCTCAAAGAAATGTTATTCAAAAACAAGTTCAAATTAGGAGGAGATCAAACTGAAGATTTGCCTCCGAAATCTCATATCTCAAGAAGTTTAACTTTGAAAAAACTAATTAGGGAAATAACTAGAGATTGTAACCCCATATTTTCCCATTAGATTCATATATTTTAAATTGTACGAATTCTTTTCTTTTATTTATATTAATTAGAAATTTGTTGTTACAAATTCTTGACATGCCCGATGGGATATTCTCTACCTCTCATCTCTTTTCTTCATAAAATAAAATCTCTGATGTGTTTTGATGGCCTTTCAAAAAACACTTTTTCAAGTTCTTCAAGTGACGCAAGAGAATATGTTGGGCCCAATACATGAAGTATGACGTAAAATATGAAGGAATCCCTTGCTCAGATTGAGAAAAATATGCTACTTCTGGTTCACACAAACAAGGATGGTGTGGATCTAAGAGATGATGCTACATTCTCAACTTCTCGCTCCATGTCAAGCTACTCAAGGATAACACCTGTCATGGTGGCCGATGCCTCAACTCTTGAGGATCAAATCACAAGTTTGACTAGAGTCATTGAGGGACTCGCCAAGCATGTCCATAATCAAGACTCCCATATCTCAAAACTAATGAACAAAATGGACAATGTTGAGACTATCAGTCTTGGCTAAGCAATCTGAAGTGCATGATGAATTGATACTTCCACAAGGTAATCGAAACAAAAGGAGAAGTCCCCCAACATGGAAATTACAAGTCTTGTTGGATGGACAAACTCATGTTAGTCAACTGAAGAATTTCATTATAGAGACTCTCAACAATAAGCTCGATGGAAGGTCAAAATCATCCTTCACTTACTCTAAGCCATACACATCAAGGATAAATACTTTGAGGATGCAAATCGGATACCAACCTCAAAATCTTCAGCAACTTGATGTTAAGGGCAACCTAAAGCAACACATAGCCCATTTAATCAAGATGCAATTCCAGGGCTTATGGAGATCACTTGGTCAATAATTTTTTCGATCAATTAAGGAAAATGCATTCAACTAGTATACTAACTTCAAACAAAACTCTATTGATAATTGGGAATAAATGGGGCAAGAATTTCTCAATCAGTTTTGTAGCACTCGAGGGACAGTTAGTATGATCGAGCTAAATAATTCACATTAGTAGAAAGAATAACCCACCATCGATTACATTAATCATTGGAGAAACATCAATCTCAATTTCAAGGATTGATTATCGAAAGTTTTGGCTATCGAGATGTGCATACAAAGGATGCATTGGGGTTTTCGTTACATTCTTCAAGGGGTCCAACCAAGGACGTTTGAGGAGTTGGCTACTCGAGCACATGCATGGAAATTAGCATGACCGCAAGTGGAGTTGATGGGCCACCCATGCAAGAGGCTCAAAAGTCTAATGAGAGTAACGAATCAATGACAGGAGAAAAGTCATTCTCTAAATCTCCAAACAAAGAGTCTATGATGGTCAATACAATGCCTGTCAAATTAAAAAGGATTAAAAATGACAAGAATGGTGAAAAAAAGACACCCCTCAAGAATGGGGGCAAAGAAGGTTGACCTTGAAGGAGATGCAAGGGAAGAAATATCACTTCCTTGATTCTGATGTTGTGGGATTTTTTGATGATTTTCTTAAAGAAAAGATTATCGAACTTCCTAAGATGAAGTGTCTCGAATAATTTGGACGAGTTGAGACCCAAAGTATTGCAAGTATCATCACTTAATGAGCTATCTAGTTCACGATTACATTATTTTCAAATATAGAGTAATGAAACTATCTCACCAAGGAGTGATATCACTTGAAAAATATAATCCAACTTCCAATCTTATCACCACGGTGGAGGTGATGATCAAAAAATTGGTGATGGAAGATATGCTACATGCAATGTGACAAATGAACAAGGCACTATCAATAGATAAGAAGAACTGTCTGAAAAGGAGATTTTCATTGTTCGATCACTTAGATCACGTAGTCCATTTCATTGTTCGTTCACTTTGAGAGGCTTGTACCCGTTCTAAAATCCACAAGTAAAGGTTGTATTCGTCAAAGATTGGGAATTCCTAAAACATCAAAGCACTTGAAAAGGGAAAGAAATATCTCTGACACTCATGAGATTTGAAGCGTAATCTCATCTCATATGAGGCAAAAAGCTACTCTACTTATTTCTCGTGGACATGTTTTGAAATCAAAGTTCCAAACTATTATCTTCACGCGATCACAAGATGACAAAGATGATAAGTAAAGTGTGGTTCATTTTACTGTATGTGTGAAAGAGTCCACACAACTTGAAGAACCTCCGATTATCATTTGTAAAGACAAGTCTTGGAGTTGATCAATAATGGCTACATTGGAAACATGAACGTCGATATATGGATAATTAACCTCAGGTAGAAGAATGGTTTGACAAGAATGAGGGTCGATTTCCATACCATTGAACAAGCTGAAGGGGATGTAGCACCCATGTCTCATACTACTTTGAGTGAAGAGATGGAAGATGAAGATGCCGAATATGCTTGTCCTGAACTTGAAGAGTATATCAAGGCCATGGTTTATGAGTTGAAAGAAATTAACTTAGGTGATGATGACAACCCTCGACCAACATACATAAGTGCTTTGGTGACTATTGATATAGAGGACGCATATGTTGCTTTACACAATGAGTACATAGATGTATTTTCTTGGTCATATAAGGAGATACCCGGGTAGACCCAAAAGTAGCGGTGCATCACTTGCCCATAACACACGACTATTAAACTAGTATACATACATACAGTTAAATATCCTAATGATTAAGAATATGTCATATCAGCTGGGTAATAGGTAAAATCCTTTATTAAATTAATAATATATTAATATAAGAGATTTTTATACTTTTATCATTCCATAAATAACACTGAATTGTTCATCAGTTAGTACTAGGGGTGAATAAACTTTGCAGTACTTGCCTATAATAACAGCACCAGAAATTTCGCCAATAACCCTTGCCATCTAAGAAAATTCTAGATTTGAAAAATATTTTAAATCTTAAAAACACCATAACTATTTCGTTTATAATTTATTTTATATAAAATATATCAAATTAATCATCTTTTCATGATCTACGATTTAAGATACATATTCCACATTTAAAATGTAAAATATAAATTATTTGTAGATTAAATATCTGAAACAAAATAGCACCACCTGTGACTAATTTTAACACTAAAAATACATTGATATTTTAAATACCCCTTGTGGAGTGTTTATATACCGACATTGCTACTTTTACTTGCTAACAACGTTATTTTATCATAGCTAATTTATTGCAGAAGCAATGATGTTACTGTAAGATGTCAGTGCTACTTTTACATAATACCAGTAGTGTTAATTTAATATTTCATCAAAAATCAATATTTTAACACCATCACCATCATAATCCACACAAAACCATCATCACCCACCAGAATCATCATCACCATTGTCATTGAAAACCATCATCACCATCACAAACCTACGTAAAAATTAATTTTTCATTAAAAAATCATCAATATCTTAATTGGAAACAAAGTAAAAACTGTTATGAATGAATAGGATTATAAAGTAATAAACAGAAAACGTAAAGAAGACACTGATTTACGTGGTTCACCAAATTGGCTACGTCCATGGGCAGAGAGATGAATGGATTTTATTAACTGATTAGGGTTATAGATTTCTGATCTCAAAGACCATATTTATAGTATTGAGAGAATACACCAAATTGGGCTTAAGGCCCAAAACTGCCCGTACAGCTCACCGAAGCGAGAGATTCAAGACATATCAACAAATCCCCACCTTGACTTGAATCTTCCTTGCGGATGCATCATTAGAATACCAGATGAACAAACTCCTTCTTTCTGCCTCAGATTTGCCCTCCTTGGGCAACTAACAACTTTTGACGTTTAGCAAGTCCTGACAATGTCGAGACTTGCTATGTGGGACCGGCTTGGTGAACATGTCAGCAGGATTATTAGCAGTACCTTTTTTTTTTAGTAAGTTGGGTCAAGTGGTTGGAAAGTAGAAGATAAGAGCGCGATTGGAAACCATTTTATCTCGTTTCATTCCGTTTCGCTAAAGACAAATGAAAAATATTCTGGCTAGTGAAGAAATATTTTGGTCAAAATGTGATTGGAAAGACACTTGTTTTCGTGAATAATGGATGGTTTTTCATCTTTCAAAATCTGAAGTTGAACTCATTTCACAATTTTTGTGGTCAGGTTATTTTTATCAACCAGGATGGGCCCGCGGCTTCTGACAGGATAAGGGGCTTTCACTTTGAACCAGAAATTTGGTGCGCATGCCACATTATCAAGTTAAATAATCATATAAAGGAGATTGAAGCATGCCTTTTGTAATATGTATATGGCTCCACCAATACTTCGATCCTATCAACAATCTCTAATCAATTCAAATTGTTAATTTATATTATTATCTCTATTCAGCATAAATTCTAGAAAAAATGCATATCATCTATAAAATATGAATATGTAAATAACACATCTAATAATGGGATTACAAATTAAAATGTCTTTGTACCAGAATTAGGTGAATTAGAAAAGGGAACAATTTTTACAATACCATCTAATAGAAAACCACTAAATAGTACATACTACACGAAGGGCATATGACCAAAGTACTACACATGTGAAACTAATCATATGTTCATTGACAAACAAACACTGAGGGAGTTTATTGATTAGAGGCCTACATTAATGGGAAACGGATGCTACCAGACAATGGGTTCCTACTCGTGGTTCGACCGGGCATCGCTAACCTTGCTTTCGCGCCCAGCCGAACACAACCGCACGACGACGGTCGTCGCTTTTAATTTTCGTGAACATGGTTCGTTTCATGGGTTATTTAAGTTTTTCTAACGCAATCGTGAAAACGTCATCGGACACGTCCTCCATTGCCTCCAATAGCTCCAATGCGTCCACAAGGGAAGCCGTACACTCTACCATTGCATGGGTTATAGTGTCATTTACGCGAATGTACGACTGCATGGCACTTACATCCGACGGTTCTTGAGGTTTTCGACGCCGTGAGCCGCTTCGCGGAGTACTCTCACGTGGCCTGCGAGATGCGAAAGACGGCGTGCCCCCACTTGTTTCCTGAGTGGAATCTCCAACTGGGTCGCCATCGACCTCCACGTCGCAGTCAAATTCTTCGGGACGAGGTCGCCATTGCGTTGAAGCCCGAGACATACTCCCCGCAGCAGTAGTTGGTAGAAAATGGTGGTCAGCTCATTGTTAAATCGAAGCCCCTTATGGCGCAACACTTCATCGGCAGGATTAGCCTGTTTACACACGGATATTTTATTAAAATGGGGAGCAAATGTTGATAAATTAAAAATAACGATGGAACAAATAAGGTTTGTAAATATTGAAAGTCATCTAACACCATTCAACAAATATTATGCACATCATTTCGGAAATATCGAAAGCCATCAACCTTTCAAAATTTGCATATATTTCGAATGGACCTATTTGTAATTTTAGCCTTGCCAGTTGATAAAACATACAATACACACCATAATTGATACCAAGAAAATGTAATTGATATAATTTTGCAATAGAAGAGGACAAAAACCATTTGCATCTATTTGTGATTAGACTCAGCTATTGAAAGTGTAAGGCCCATTTCTACAGCAATTCAAACGGGAAGTACTTAACGGTGTTTATAGAATTAGGCAAAAACCCACGAATTCTCAGTACCATCTTTACATATGCACGTTAGTAGATGAGCTGTACAATAATTATGCTCATAAATCTCGGGATTTAAATTTGACTAAAAATAGTATTTCTCTGGTCAAAAAAGTACCTTCCGTCGTTTGCGGGGTGGAGAGTTCACGCTATGACTGCCGGAGCTGTCCTCGTTAATGGTCTCCGTCGCCTCCTCACCGAATAATACCCTCTGAACTGGTGGAGATATCTCTCCAATATGAACCTCCCCCATGATATTTTCTACCTGATTCCTTTATATCAGCCCCAATACGACAATAAATCTTGCAATTAATTCGAGCGGCTCCGATGTGATCTCTGTGTGCCCAGGTTGTTGGAACGTGAATTAAATGGGCTATAGAGCAAACGGGTTTATTGGTGTTTTCTTCTGGCTTGATGTGAGGTTAAGGACGAATAAGGGAATAATGAGGGGAGAAAGGGGAATAAATTAGGGTGAGATAACGAGGGGAGAGAGGTTGGGGCGATATAATTCTTGTTCAGTTTGTTGGTGGACTTTTTTAATTCCCTTTTAATAAACAAACACTAACTCAAAGTAATTATTTATTCCTGCGAGAGAAAAAGGAAAAAATTTCCGCTTCCAATTGCACCCTAAATCTCAAATAACTTGAGAGGTCTAGGGTTCGAACCCTTGTCAACACCCTTATAAAGGGTTAATGATACCACTTGAGCTACATGCTCGTGGTTTATCAGCAGTACTTACTTTCATCACCTTGATTCTCTGCTCATTTCTCAGAAAATGATACCTCACATCAATATGTTTGGTCCTCTCATGATGGACCTGATCCTTGGTCAAACAGATTGCACTCAGACTGTCACAAAGTACAATAACTTGATCATGATGTAGACCAAGATCACCTACAAGCACTTTCAATCAAAATCCCTCTTTGGAAGCTTCTGTCAGCACCATATATTCTGCTTCAGTTGTAGAAAGAGTAACTGTAGCCTGTAGAGTTGCCTTCCAACTAACAATAGAACCATCAAGAGTGAAGACATAACCAGTCATAGATCTTCTACTATCAACATCTCCAGCATAATCAGAGTCAGAGTAACCAATCACAGAACCATGAGCATCACCTCCATACAAGAGACCAACATCAGACGTACCTTTAAGATAACGAAAAATGATAACAATCATAGCTCGGAGTATAAGAAAATAATTCGCAAGGAGCACACGGATCATTATATCTTGAATCGTGATATGTGGTTTTGGGAAAAAATTGCTCGAAACTCGAAACATAAGAATTTGATGTAAAAAGAGGAAACGGTCCGTAGCTCGAAGAATCAGAATCGGGTAGAGCATACGAATCATATCCCGTGGGAAAAGGTTCCAAACCCGGGTTATAAGAATTTTCATTAAATGTTAGGCAATAGGAACTTTGTAGTTGATCAAAGTGATTAAGTGAAGCGTATGGATCATTAAAACTTGAATTGTAAGAAATCGAAGGTGGGACCCATTCAGACGAGTAAAACGACCCCATGAACTGATCCACTACTTCGTACCACGTTTTCAAAGAATCAGGCTCTAAATTAGCCAACCATTCACTTGCCCGATCCTTTAATATGAACATAAAAAGCCGCATCCTCACTTGATCCCATGTAAGTCCGAAAAGAGGGAATGTGCTGGTTATAACTTCGTACTCTCGAATAAAATGGAGCGGGTCTTCGCTCGGAAATCCATGAAAAATCGGGAGTTGCTCGAGGTAAAATTCATCAAGATCGTACTTCCGCATTGCAAAGCTCAAAGGAATTGCCGGTCGTAACCCATGCCAATCAGACATTGGATAAAACATCCTTCCATCAAAAGGTGGAATGTAAAAGTCATCATATGGCGAATCCGCCATCTTCAATCTAAAATCTCAAGTCTTCAAAAAAAATGTGGCTACAAAGTACAACACTCAAAAACCGAGATTAAATGCACCAAAATTTACAATAATAAAAATAAAACAAAACTCAACAAACAAACACTAACACAAACAAACAAATAAAAGCAAACGCCAGAAATTGTAGCCTTTAGCCTTCCCCGGCAACGGCGCCAAATTTTGAATTTTGTTTTTGTTTATTTTTGTTCTTTCTGATACGTTTAATCTCGTTTGTTGAGTATTGTGCTTGTAGCCAACTCTTTGACGATTCGAGATTTTAGACCGAAGATGGCGGATTATCGAGTGAGATCGCCATATGATGACTTATGCACTTCACCTTTCGATGAAGAGACGTTTTGCCCAACGTCTGATTGGCGTGGGGCTGGACCGATAATTCGTTTGAGCTTTGCAATGCGGGAGTACGATCTTGATGAATTTTACCTCGAGCAACTTCCGATTTTTCATGGTTTTTCGAACGAAGACCCGCTCCATTTTATCCGAGAATACGAAGCTATAACTGGCACATTCCCTCTTTTCGGACTTACATGAGATCAAGTGATGATGAGGCTTTTCATGTTCACATTAAAGGATCGGGCGAGTGAATGGTTGACAAATTTAGAGCCTGATTCATTGAAAACGTTGTATGAAGTAGTGGATCAGTTCATGGGGTCGTTCTATTCGACCGAATGGGTTCCACCTTCGGTTTCTTGTAATTCAAACATTAATGATCCATGTACTTCACTTAGTCACTTTGATCAACTACAAAGTTCCTATTGCCCAACATTTAAAGAAAATTCTTATAACCCGGGTTTGGAACCTTTTTCCACGGGATATGATTCGTACGCTCTACCCAATTTTGATTATTCGAGTTACGAACCGTTTCCTCTTCTTACATCAAACTCTTATGTTTCGAGTTTCGAGCAGTTTTTTCCCAAAACCACATATCACGATTCGAGATATAATGATGCGTGTGCTCCTTGCGAATCATATTCTTATACCCCGAGCTATGATTGTTATCCTATGTCTCATTCGTGTATTACTAATCATGAAACTCGAGTTGAGGTAAATCGACCTCATTTTGACGAGGTGACATTATTTGATGTGATAGAGCCTACCGTGGATATTTGTTCGGAAGAGGTTTGTAAGACGGCTAAGATTGACGAGTTGGTTGAGATCCGCCCCTTTGCGATTTCTGATGATATTGCGGATAAAAGTGTGGGGGTGTTGCCGTTGGAGTGCACGGAATATATTGGAGATTCGAGTCTCCCTACTCTTGGTGAAGAAGGTGGAGTTATGATGCTGATGTTGGAGGAGAGTGAGACTATTGAGTCGTATTTTGAACCAACCGAAACTTTATTGAAATTTGATCTTGAGGTGGTTGACGAGATAGTCAAGAAAGTGTCTGATCCCGCCATGCTACAAGTGCCGTTTGACATATTCGAGGTGATCGATTATTCGCGTTTCCGACCTCCAAAGCTAGTTGGAGTGTTCGGCATCTCGAGACGTGATTTTTATGCCCGCCTTGGTGATTATCATCACCAAATCTTGCTCTTGGAGAATACCAAGGCGTGGCACRAYCGCCATCTATTTTTAGACYCGGGATGACATCGAACRTGGACGTCGTCAAGCTAGAGACGTTAAATAAAGCGCTTCTTGGGAGGCAACCCAAGTTCCTTTTAACTTTATATGTTTTTATGTGTTTTTGTGTGTTTTCAGGTCCCTTTCTTTATTAAGGCCCATTGGATGATTTTCACCACCAACTCTTCACCACAAGCGCAAATTCAGGAACGTGTCTCTCTTTCTCTTACCTTTTACCATACTTTTCTGAATTTTTCTTTTTTTATACAATGCGGACATTGTATGGTTTAAATGTGGGGGGGTTTGTCCTTGGTTTGGTTAGTAAGTTTTTGTATGCTTGCTTGTGACTGATTTGAGTTGTGTGTATTGATATTGACTGGAACCTTGACGAAGTGACGTGGTTAGATGCTTTGGTTAGGATATTTAGACTTTCGTTCGAATAATAGTGTAATTGTGGGGAATGAAGTRTAAATAATCTATGAAGTGTCCTGTCCCTTGTTCTATTCATGTTTCGTTCTTAAGAGTCGAATACTCTCTACTAGCCCCGTTTTCCGATACCCTCTCTAGGATTTTATGTAATTTTTCTTTTTATTTTGGAGATGTTAAAACTCCACGTGCAAAGTTGAGAAATGTAATCAGTTGCATTTAGCAACGTAAGATTGGAGTCAATGAACTCTCGCTTTTGATGTATGTATATTATGCTCGTTTTGTACCTCATCTTTATGGGTACCTATTATTAAAAAAAAAAAAGAGAGAGAAAAAGAAAAGAAAAAAAAGAAAGAATAAGTACAAGAAGAGAAAACCTTGTACAAGTTGAGTTCTTATTTTTATTTTTTTTATTTTTTAGATTATATTGTTAAAGAGGTGTTTTGATAACTAGGCTAGTCGGGTGACGACTTGGCGGTTTGAGCAGGGATAGACTTTGGCCGAGGCATGGATGGGTGACGTACATGGAGGTCAACTCGTTACTTTTAGGTGTTCGGAAGCTAGTCTAAATCTCTTATCTCAACGTTATCGTGTCGTCCTTTTAGTTGAGTTTCTAGTCGATCTAATGCATTAACTTCTTGAATCATATGGATGCATTAGTCATTAAGTCATCGGGTAATTAGCTTTTCCTCGTCTACATCTAGATTAGATTTTGCTAGAGGACAAGCAAAAAGTTAAGTGTGGGGGAGTTGATTGTACATATTTGTATGTGATTTTCATGTATTTTTGCATCGTATGTTGTGTGCTTTTATGTGTTTTAAGTTTATCTTTTTATTGCTTTTCTTCCTTTTTTATATTTTTCGTTTCTTATGGTGTTTAATGTGTTTTTACTTTATTTTGTATGAAGTAATCTAACTTTGTTTAATGTTAATATCTCAGCTTAAAACGAGGAAAACGGGATGAGCGACGAGCCGAAGCCATGCAGGTGCGTCGACTGACGCACCGTCGACGCACTATCGACGCTACGCCCACGTCCACATACAGAACGAGATAGATCATGGAACCATCATCTGCTTTGTTGTGATACACACAACAATCATGTGGACTCCTGTTGTAACCCAACTGGATCATGTAACTGTCAAACCTCTTATACCACTGTCTTGGAGACTACTTTAGCGCATATAAGGACCTCTTCAACTTGCAAACATAATCTTCCTTCCCCGAAGCCTGGAACCCCTCTGGTTGAGTCATGTAGATATCGTCTTCGAGCATTCCATGTAGAAAATCTGTCTTCACATCCAGTTTCTCAAGCTCTAAATCCTGTTGTGCAACCATTGCTAGTAACACTCTGATGGAAGTGTGTCTGACCACTGGTGAGAATATCTCATTATAGTCAACCCCCTCCTTCTGTGTGAACCCTCTTGCAACTAGTCGAGCCTTGTATCTCACACCCTCACCAGATGTGGTTTTTTCCTTCTTCTTTAATATCCATTTGCAAGTGACAATCTTCCTCCCCTTTGGCCATTTGTCCAGCTCCCAAGTCAAATTTTTGTCAAGTGATTCCATCTCTTCTTTCTTTGCAGTGAGCCATTGAGCTGACTAACTACCTGAAACAGCCTCTCTGTATATGAATGGTTCACCTACAGATGGTTCTTCCTCTTCTACCTCGTCAGCGGCTTGTAATTCATAAGTCACCATATCCTCAAAACCGTATCGCACGGGAGGCTTCACGCCTGTTCTCCTAGCTCTATCAATAGCTATGCTTGTCTGGCGAGCTTCTGGATGAACATCTGAACTTGTACTTTCAGCCGTAGTATGTTGATCTTCTCCACCTTGGAGTTGTGATTTACTCTCATTAAGAGTCACTTGCAGCTCCACCTGTTTATCAACACCACTACAATTTTCTGCACCAATTGACTTCATAGCGGGGTTAAGCATAGAATTCTCATCAAAAATTACGTTCCTTCTTAATATAACTCTATTTTCTGAAGGTGACCAGATTCTATATCCCTTAACTCCATCCCCGAAACCAACAAATATACCCTTCTTAGCTCTTGGTTCTAATTTACCCTCACTAACATGATAGTAAACAGTACACCCAAAAACTCTCAACAACGAATAATTTGCAGGTTTATTAGACCATACCTCGTAAGGTGTCTTGCAATCAATTCCGGTGTGAGGACCACAGTTGATCAGATAGCACGCCGTGTTTACTGCTTCTGCCCAAAACTTTCTAGCCAAAACAGCATTTGAGAGCATGCATCTCGCTCTCTCCAGCAATGTCTGATTCATGCGCTCTGCCACACCATTCTTCTGCGGTGTGTGTCGAATGGTGTGGTGTCGAGCAATCCCTGCATCCTTGCAGAACTCATTGAAATCAGACGAACAGAACTCCATGCCATTATCAGTTCGTAGGTTGAGAAGAACTCCCTGTTAGAACAAATATGATACGATGCCCCAGAATCAAGAACCCACACATCATTACGATGAAACTCTCCAGCAGCAACCAAAGCAAGATCTTCTTCAGAATTCATATCAGTTTCTGCCACAGCTGTAGAACCGCCGACACCCCCTTTCTTCTCCTACTTCCTCTTCTTTTTAGGACAATCATTCTTCCAGTGCCCTGGTTCTTTACAGTAATTGCAGATGTCTTCAGGTTTAGGACCTTTTGAACCTTTCTGATTTGGATTCCCAGTTTTCTTCCCAAATCTCCCTTTTTCTTTACCTGTGACAAACAACCCCGATGCCTGATTTTCTATGGTAGACCCAGTTTCCCGTAGACGGTCTTCTCTGTTGTGGAGGGCAGATCGGACATCTTCCAGAGATAGAGTATCTTTCCCAGTAATAAACGATTCAAAAAAATTCTCATACAATTCAGGCAAAGATACTAACAAAATTAAAGCAGCGTCCTCATCTTCTACTTTAACATCAATATTACGCAAATCTAGTAAAATTTTGTTTAATTTGTCTAGATGATCACAAAGAGGAGTACCTTCCTGCATGCGTAAATGGAACAAACGTTGCTTCAAGAACAACTTGGTTAGAGACTTCGTCATGTAGAGACTCTCTAACTTCAACCAGAGAGCAGCAGCAGTCTCCTGATCAACAACCTCGATGATAACATCGTCAGACATACATAGCATAATAGTCGAGTGGGCCTTTTCTTCTCGGGTATTCCACTCTTCTTCATCTACATCCTTAGATTTAGGTTTTCTAAATAGCGGCGCCCACAGACCCTGCTGCTTCAGCAGAGATCGCATCTTGATCTGCCATAATCCAAAACTATTTCTCCCGGTGAATTTGTCAACCTTTACGTTGAAAGTAGACATTCTCAGTCGGCAAAAGAAACCCTAATGGTGCGAAAATACCCTGATCAAATCGACCAGTCTCTTGATACCAGTTTGTTATGAATGAATAGGATTATAAACTAATAAACAGAAAACGTAAAGAAGACAAAGATTCACGTAGTTCACCAAATTGGCTACGTTCACGGGCAGAGAGAAGAACGGATTTTATTAACTGACTAGGGTTACAGATTTCTGATCTCAAAGATCATATTTATAGTATTGAGAGAATAGACCAAATTGGGCTTAAGGCCCAAAACTGTTCGTACAGCTCGTCGAAGCGAGAGATTCAAGACATATCAACAAAAACAATGATAGCACTATATATAACCAACAACAATACCATAATATTAAAAAAATAACAGAAAGAAATCAATCTTTGCTAACTGAACTTGCTAATCGAATTCAAAATAATTCCCAACCAAAATTTGAACAGGCACACATTTAACAATTCTCAAAACAATATTAAAATAAGAAAAAGTCAACTTACATTAAATGTAAATTGAGTCACTTCCCCGTTCTTTCTTTCCCATCGCACACACCACTATGGTGAACAGGCGGATGAGGATAGTTGGATGAGCGCTCATGCAAAAAATATGGACAAATTATCCTGCAATTTGTTTCAATAGATCTGGACTGTGGTCTACCGATGATAAACTTGAAGACTTTTAGGCATGTTCTCTATACGTTTTGAGTTCCGACTGATTCTGCCTGATGACAAAGTGGTAGATAAGATGTATCTCTTCTCTATCCTATTTTTTTCTCGAATTGGGTGGTTGGTTTGTCTATATTCTTAAGCGGGTGAAATTGACGAGATCGTATGAGAATAAGGTAGAGTCTAGAGATGAGTAATGGTCCGGTGATCTGCACCTTCTCAACTATCACCGCCGATGTTGGTTTAGCGGTAGAAGACACAGCAGTGGTGAAGGAGAAAAAAATGAAAAATGAAAAGAAGAATATATTCGCCTAATTGGATCTGCAAAGGAGAATAAACATAATGACATAAACACCCTTAATAACATATTATTAAGATAAAATACATAATATTATATAATTAATCATGGACGTCTATCTAATACACACCAATGACGTTAGATTGGTACCTACATTCTCACATAAAGATGATTTCTTA
>BMAC01000579.1:339323-357733 GCA_014905375.1 Phtheirospermum japonicum
TATGCTTTGTTTGGCAAATAAAAAAATTTGCTGCTTCGTTTGCTTATGTGTCATCCGAGCCTAATATTTACCTAACTTAATAATTTTCTTTTTAATGTATCTTACCTAATTTAATTCTTTTATTATATATTTCCTTATTCAATACTTTTCTTTGATTCTCCTAATATAAAAATATAAATAAGTCATACATGATTAGTAGATAAGATCTAAATTAGTTATTTTAATTAAAAGACAAACTACATATGAAATAATCTTAATTAAAAAAAATATTATTATGAAAATAATTAAATAAGTTTTATTGATAAAATTTAAAATAATTTTATTTTAGGAGTTTCAAATATTTTGTATAGGTAAAACATGAGTTATTTACAATAATTTAAGTATGTAACTAAATATTAGTAATGTATTCAATATAAATATAAAATAATTACTAATAATTAATAAATATTGATTAGACACAAGTACAATGTGACACAGCAGGTTGAGAGTATGACATCTTTTGAATATCTCAAATTATGTAACTAATAATTAATAACAAATTTATTCTAAACATTACCATATAAATTATTTAATAATAATAATTAAGAAAATAGATATTAGACACGGGTTTAGAATGTGACGTCTTTTGAATTTTTATAAGTATGTAACTAAGATTACTAATGAATTTAATTTAAACATAAAATACAAAATTATTTAATGTTTATAATAATTAATAAATAGATTAGACATGTACAAGACACATGTTGAGAATACATTATTTTAATTTTTTATTTTAGATTTAAAATTCAATAATTATCACAAATATTTTTTATATTTATCTTTTGATATGTCCCGTGTAATACACGGGTGTTAAACAAGTATATATTAATACAAAATCCTCTTAATTTATGTGTCTGTTTTGTATGTTTCGCTTGGATAATAAAAGATTATGGTGCTTCAGTTGCTTATGTATCGTTTGAGCTTAATATATACCTAATTTAATATTTTTCATTTATTGTATCATGCCTAATTGAATATTTTTCTTTTATTATATTTAACCTAACTTAATAGTTTTCTTTTATTATATTTTGTCTAATTCAATAATTTTCTTTTATACTCCTAATATAAAAATATAAATAATTTATATATAATTAGTAGAAAAGAATCTAAATTAAATATTTTAATTAAAAGACAAATTACATATGAAGTAGTTTTAATTAAAAAAAACTTATTTATAAAAATAATTAAATAAATTGTATTTATAATAAAAGTTAAAATAATTTATTCTTGAAATTTTAAATATTCTATATAGGTAAATTATGATATATTTGCAATAATTGGAGTATGTAACTAAATATTATTAATGAATTCAATCTAAATATAAAAAAAATATATAATAATTTATAGATAATTGCACAATGCGGGAAGGATTGAGAGTATGAAACCTTTGAAATTTTCAAAGTATGTAATTATAATTATTAATAAAATTAATCTAAACATAAAAATATAAAATGGGTTAATAATAATTAATTAATATAGATTAGAGACGGGTTGAGAATGTGACATCTTTTGAATTTTTATAAGTATGTAAATATAATTATTAATGAATTCAATCTAAATATTAAAATATAATATTAATTAATAATTATTATACTTAATAAATTGAATAGGGCACGGGTTGAAAACACATACTTTCAATTTTTTAATTAAATCTAAAACTTTGTATTTTTCACAAATATTTTTTGTATTTATTTTTTATAAATCCCGTGTAATACACAGGTGTTAAACTAGTATATATATATATATATAAACTGTGTGTGTGTGTTTGTGTGTGTGTGTGTGTGTGTGTGTGTGTGTGGGCGCGCGCGCATAATACGTAAAACGTAAATAAGAATTTGGGAAAGTATCTCCCTCAATCACAATTTCATTTCTAACTAGGGTATAAATGGTAATTTTATTTTTGATCCATTATGTTGGTCACTTTCTACAAAAGGTACGTGATGTTGGTCAACATCAAATCACGTCTTCATATAATATTTAAAATGATTTTTCGCCTCCATTTAATATTTAAAATTAAATGAAAAATATTAAAAAATTAAATAATCATGCCACGTCAGCATTTGGGTCCGAACGTTATAAAAATGGACCTTATTTGATGAATTTACCAACTTTGAAGATGTGATTTGATGTTGGCCAATATCACGTACCTTTTGTGGAAAGTGACCAACATAATGGACTAAAAATGAAATTATCCCCGTATAAATGTGTCAAGTCGAGCTGGACATTTGATGTTCAAACTTGTTTGAATATACTTCCAACTTTTAAATTGTTTTTAACCAAATCAAGCTCGAATGAGTTAAGTCGTGTCAAAAACGAATCCAACTCAAACGAGTTTCTGTCGTGTCATATCGAGTTCAAATAGTTTGATATTTATACACATTTATTTCTCATTTTACTAAATAAATTGAGTCAAACTTTATATTTTTTCAATGGAAAATGATGTTCAAGCTAGGTTCATTACGTTAACGAACCAAGATCGAAAAAGTTTTTACTGATCGATCTAAAATCGATAACCAAACTACTTTCCTCATTTTTCACTCCTAATCCAAAATTCTAGTTCATCTTATTTTTGGTAATATATTATTTATAACTCATGATTGGTCATGATATAATGTTTGATTTAGTATGATTTATATAGTAAATATATCATTTGTTTGTGAAGATTTCTATTTAATACAAGTGTTCTAAAAATCGCTAGGCGGTTTCTAGGCGTCAGGCTAGCACCTAGCACCTAGGACGCCTAGTCGGGGCCTAGGCGGGACTTCGACGGGGCCTAGAATATGAGAATAAATACCCTAATTTACAATATTTCATCCAACCATTTAATAGTTCCACATATTACCTGCTATACAATAAATTTTATTACAATTCAAAACTAAAAGTAATAATCACAAATTACAGTTCACAAGTTTAAAATTATTGTTCGATTCAAAGTTCAAAACAATATAGATCCATAAGTTCATTAGTCAAATAAAAATACCATAACATATATTACAAAATCAAAATAATCAAAAAATAGGCCAAAAAACGACGTCGTTTCAGGCCCTAAAAATTTAAAGAAAAAAAACTGGCCTGGCGCCTAGGCGGCGCCTGGGGCGCTGAGGCAGCGCCTGGAGCGACCGAAGATTTATTTGGCCGAATTTTAAAAATCGTAGGCGGATTGGTGGCGCCTAGAGCGATTTTTAGAACAGAGTTTAATACTATACCATAAACCCCAACTACTATATAATCCATTAACTCTTTTTATTCCCATATAAGCCAAATATTTTCTATTTAATAAAAAATACATTTAAATTATCAAAACTACCCCTACTCCTTAAAAACTCTTGTGTGTGTGTGTGTGTAAGGTAAATGATGCTGATTTGGGGTTGTAATCTTCCAATTTTGAAAAGGGACTTTCTCCCTCTCACCCACCGAATGAAACCTCTCTTTCTTTTCTTCTCTCTGCAAATCGAATGAAGATCCACGCATTATATTTTCTTCTCTACCAATCCTCTCCATCTCAGAAACTATCAAACATAAATCATCAAACAACTCAACAAAAATCTCAATAACAAACTCACAAATCGAGATCATGATCCCCAAATTTAGAATCATAAAAAAAATCCGGTCCAAATCAAAATCAAACCCATGAGTCGGAGTCAAAATAGTTGGCGATTCCAGCCACGTGTCGTGTCTGCTATCATCCCTAGCTGCTGGCGGTTGGAGTTCATGGTATCTGGTGGTGTGGGTTTGTGGCGAGATGACTGAGGTTTCTCGTCGCCACTTCTAGGCATTCTGGGGGTTCGACTTAATTTTCTGGTTTCACACCACGAACACAAGTAGAGGAAAAGATGATTAGACTACTCGCTGCGAACATGGGTTTCAGGTGTGGATTTTTTTGGTGTAAAGGTTTTTTATTTTTGGGATTAAGAGATTCTTTTCCTCAAAAATTTTGCAAAGTAGTTTGTAATTTTTCAGATTTTGATGTCATTTTTCAGATTTTGATAAAGTCCATAATTAGTCAGAATTATGAAACTCGTGAATGGAAACTGTATAAAATGACAGTATGTAATATCCTAAACTTTTTAATGTAGAATGTGATTTTCCAAAAATTATGATAAGAAGCATTTAATCTTTGCTAAGAAGCATTTAATTTCCTAGATTTTGCTAAAGTCAATTTCCCACATTTTGATAAAGTAGTATGTAGTTATTCAAATCTTTCCATGTAGTATGTAGTTCTTCCAATGTAGTATGAAATTTAACAAATTTTTCTAAAGTAGTATGTAATTATTCAAATTCTACCAAGTAGTATGCAATTTAATGGTGGCCGCCGGTGAGGGTGGCAAGTGATTTTGCCAAGTATTATGTAATATTGCCAATGTAATATGAGATCACATGGTGTAGTATAAGATTTTATGATGTAGTATGAAACTGATTAGTAAGGGTATATTAGTATTTTTATATAGTACTTTGAATTAACTAGGAAGTTAATATTTGAATAGACTATTTTGGATAAAATATTTTTCTAATAGTATATATATGAGTGGTATGCCAGGAAATGTGAGCGGTATAAATGCCAAACCTGGTTGGAGAGACCTGGTCTAAGTACTGACCGAGAACAGGGACTATTAGGGAGCGTGGAGTTCAGGTAGACCTGACCTGGCACTTCTCCAACATTGGCCTGATCTGACCTCTTCTAGAGAAGAGGGAGGAGTTTGTATTCTCCCGGCCTGGACTGGCGCCTCTCCAAGCCAGACCTGATTTAACCTTTCCTAGAGTGAAAGAGAAGACCTTCCTGGTCTGACCTTTCCTAGAGGAGTAGGAGGCGCTCTAGATTGTAACTAACGGCCCAAGATTCGCAGAATTCTATTTCCGGGATCTCGGAAGGGCCCCGCAATGAGAAATTATAAATACCTGGAGCCTCAAAGATGAAAGGTATGCAATTTCCAGCCTTTCTCATTACTTATGGAAATTAAGAATTTCCTACTTATCTGACTTAAGCATCGGAGAGGTTTCCACCGGAAATCCTCCGGTGGTCCTTTCTAACGTGTTTTCTGGGCAGGATAGAAGGGCTTCTCAGGGAAGGATTGGGATTTTGCTCAGGTATAATTTTCTGGTAGAGACAATTGACACCGTCTGTGGGAAGTTCAAGGCTAAGACGTGAGTAACACATGGATTCGGCTGGGCTCCGGCGAAATTTGGTGGTGGAGCTGGGTGGCATGCCAAGCTCTACCACGCCGATGGGCATGCCAAAAACGACAGGGCCGTCAACGACAGGGTCGGTAGGAGCAGGGCCATCGGGGGCAGCCGGACCAAGCGTCATGCAGTCCCCCCTAGCGGATCTACACAATCTGGTGGTGGACCGCTGAATGACTCCTTTTTAAGACAGCTGTCTGACCTTATCCGCAAAGCAGTGGAAGTAGCCGTGGAAAGGAAATCCGCTGAACTTTTGACACCTCCTCGTAAGACGAATTCTCCATCGGAGAAGTAACCACCACTGGTAAACCAACAAAGGGTTAGAATCCTCATTCACGACGAAGGGGAAAGTCCCTAGGCCTCAGACAGCGAGACGTCAAGCAAGACCAACCCTGACCTCACTGAACAAATGCAGAATTTGCAAAACGAGGTAAGGGAGGTGAAGAGGAAGATGGCGGGTACAAATGTGGCGCCTAGGCGGAGGAGCAATCCATTCACTGAGGCTGTTATGCGTGATGATTTACCCACCTATTACCGATCCATAGGTTTTGAATACAATGGAATGACGGACCCTTGTGACTATCTGAGTAGATTCGAGAACGTGACAGTATTACACAAATTCTCCGATTCAGTTATGTGTAGGGTCTTCCTGACGACTTTCACAAAATTGGCCCAGCTGTGGTTCAGCCAGCTACCACCACGCTCCATCAGCAATTTTCATGAATTTAGCTCAGCCATCTTGCATCAATTCACTAGTTGCAAGTAGTATCAGAAAATGCCCCTTGAGATATTCAGTTTGAAATAGAGGGAAAATGAGGGTTTGCGAGCGTATATCAAGAGGTTCATGGATACAAAGATGGAGGTGCCATCAGCATCTGAGGAGATCCTGGTTAATGCCTTGGCTCGGGGACTTAGGAAGGGCGAATTCTTTCAGTCACTGGTTGTGCAACCAGACCTGGGATTTGGCGAGCTCCTGGAACTGAGCGGAAAAGTACATTCATCTGGAGGAGGCCTTGAAAATCAAGGACGAAGGAGAAAAGAAAAGGGAGCGACCCGATAGAGAGGAGAGGGTGACAACGAAAAAGACCAGTCTTGACCTGGTCGGAGGATGACCCCGTTTCAACAGATACACACCGCAGGGAGAGATATTGCAGGCAATTGAGCGACACCCCGATCTTAAGTGGCCAAAAACATACTCCAAGAAGCCAAAGAAGGAAAGATCTGATCGATTTTGCCGCTATCATAATGAGTATGGTCACGATACAGATCAATTCACTCATCTAAAAGATGAGCTGGGAAGGTTGGTACAGGTGGGACACCTTAAAGAATTTGTGCGAATGAGTCGGGAGGAGTCCAGGTCTAACCCTCGCAGACAGGATCGGCCTCAAGAAAATAAAAGCAGTATGGATAATGGCCGAAGTGGTGGAAGAAGGACTGACCAGACGCAAGAGGTAAGGGGAGAAATCTTTATGATCACAGGAGGAGAATGGGATGAGCACTCCAGGCAAACATAGAATAGTTATGTTCGTGCTGCAAAAGACCTGGCAAGAAAGGCAAGTGAGGTCGGGCAGTTGGTACCAAGCTCAAACATATGTTTTGGAGCAGAGGATGACAATGGCATTCTGGCCCCTCACATGGATGCTCTGGTCATTACAACCACCATTTCTAATTACATTATACGACAAATAACTTTAGACACAGGCAGCTCAGCCGATATCATGTTCTATGACTGTTTCAGACAACTGAACTTGAAGATGGATCTAGAGGAATTCACCACATCCCTGGGTACCATTAGATTAGACTAGCTGAGGAGGACTAGAAACGGGTCAGTTTTATAACCCCAAAGGGGACCTATTGTTATGTGATCATGCCATTTGGGCTCAAGAACGCGGGAGCCACATATCAACGGTTAGTATATAAAATGTTTATGACCCAGCTGGGGTGGAATATGGAGGTGTATGTCGATGACATATTGGTCAAGAGTGTGAAGGCAACTGTGCATGTGGCTGATCTAACGAAAACCTTTGGTACCTTAAGAAAGTACAGAATGAAGCTCAATCCCAAGAAATGTGCATTCGGTGTGAGAGCTAGAAAATTTTTAGGGTATATGGTTACAGAAAAAGGTATTGATGCCAACCCAGATAAGGTCAAAGCTATCATGGACATGCAGCCCCCGAGAAACATTAAAGAGATGCAGTGCTTGGCTGGCCGAATTAACGCTCTGAGCAGGTTTGTCGCGCATTCAGCTGAGAAAAGCTTGCCATTTTTCCAAGCCTTACAGAAGAAAGCTCGGTTTCAGTTGAATGAAGAGTGTCGGGAGGCATTCCAAAAACTAAAGGAGCACCTGGCAGGCATGTCGCTACTCACAAAGCCGGTTCAGGGTGAGCCTTTGATCTTGTATTTGTCTGTTGGACAGCAAGCCATAAGAACAGTCTTGCTCAGAGAGTAGGGTAAGGTATAAAAGCCGGTATATTACTGGAGCAAGGTCTCATGATGCTGAACTTTGATATGTGGAGACAGAACGGGCCATGTTAGCTCTGGTAGGGATGGCACGTAAGTTGCGCCCTTATTTTCTTTCACACAGCATTGTGGTAAGGACTAACCTCCCTCTAAAAGCCATCATGAACAAGCCAGAGGCCTCAGGGCGACTAGTAAAATGGATAATCGAGCTCAGCGAGTTCGACATCACTTTTGAAGCCAGGACAACCATCAAAGCCCAGGCTTGGCTGATTTCATGAAAGAAATGACCAGCTCTTCTAGGATGGGAAGGAATGGACGATTCATACGGATGGATTGGTAAGAAGCTTGGGTTGTGGTGCAGGCATTGTGCTAACAGACCCAATGGTCATAACAACTGAATATGCAGTACGGTTAAATTATCCATTGTCCAATAATTCAGCGGAATATGAAGCTTTGTTGAGAGGAATTCAGATGGCAAAGGGACTGGGAGCAGAACAGGTAAGCGCGCGAGTTAATTCGCAACTAGTGTGCAGACGGATAAATGGAGACTTTGAGACAAGAGAAGAACATATGCAGAGATATTTAGCTTGATTTCAGGAATTAGCCAAGGTCGTGATGGCTTTGACTATCCTCCAAACCCCTAGAGAAGAAAATGGCCGAGCAGATTACTTGGCCAAGGTAACTAGTTCGACAGTAGATTGCCAGGATAGAGTGATCACTCTATTAATGGCTTATCAGGAGTTCGGGGAAGAGAAGATTTTCTCAGTGCATGAAACAGAAGATTGGCGCTCTCCTATCAAAGCATATTTGGAGAAAGGAGAGCTGCCAGATAATAAGAGTGAAGCAACAAATGTAAGGGTGAGGTCATCCCATTTTTGCATAATTAACAGAGAGCTATTTCAAAGAGGGTTCGGACAACCTCTCTTGCGATGCCTAAGCCCAAAAAAAGGCACCCATATCCTGAAAGAGATACATGAAGGGTGTTTTGGCAATCACATGGGTGCCAGAGCTCTGTCTAGCAAGATCATGAGGGCAGGTTACTTTTGGCCACAATTGAGGAAGGAGGCGGTGGATTTTGTTAGGGCATGTGATAGATGTCAGAAGAATGCACCTCTAATAAATAAGCCTGAAGAAGAGCTCATGATCATGAGCTCTCCATGCCCATTTGCAAAATGGGGGATAGACCTGGTCGGACCCTTCTATTAAGACTAAGGCTAATAGTTGACTTTGTATTTTTAGTATAAATCTTCTTTATTGTGTTTCCTAGTTAATCTCCCATTAGTTACGGGATATTATTGTATTGTTCTTACTCTCGCAATATAAATACAGTTTTCCCATCACCACAGATTTTTGGTGATTCTAAAATATTCTCATATGGTATCAGCCATCTGATCCTACCAACCCTAAAATTTTCTTTCTCACGACTGACGCAGCCCATCATCACGCTTGGACTTATCTCCTCCATCGTGAATCTCACCAAACCGGTCTCCTTTGGTGTATTTCTCATGGCTGCCCCTATCACAGATACTCTTCCCGTCACGACCATGATTAATATGGTCGCGGCCATTAAATTAAATTCCACCAATTACCTTCCCTGGCGCCGTCAAATTATGCACATGGCAGAATGCTTTTATTTAATGGGCCTTCTTGATGGGTCTGTTGCTACGCCGCCCACCTCCTTCACGACTGATTCCGGTGACAAGACGGACAACCCTGCATTCAAAGTTTGGAAGATGTAGGACCGCAAACTTCTCAGCGTTCCTTACACATCTCTTTCTGAGGATGTCGCATCCGAGGTTATTGACTCGTCTACCTCGTGAGACATGTAGCTAACTCTTGAAGGTGTTTTCTCCTCTGTCTCTCGCCAACACCAACTACGTGAGGAGCTATTCTCTCTGCGTCGCGGCAACTCTTCCGTGGATGAATACGGTAAGAAGTTCAAACTCCTTTGTGATTAATTAAATGCGATTGGTCGGCCAGTGGATGATGCGGATAAAAGTCACTGGTTCTTGCGCGGCTTGGGTGTCCAGTTCGCAAGTTTTGCGGACACACGTATGGCCCTCTCTCCCATTCCAGTTTTTCACGAGCTTTTGGACCAAGCCAAGCAGTACGATTTATTGCTTCGGGCCATGGAGGGTTCCCCTTCTCCAGTCGTATTCACGGCTACTCAGCCGCCCTCCATTCAGGCCTACTACTCCAGCAATCGTGGGCAGTCTAGCGGAAATTCGTGCTCATCTGGTCAAAATGGTTGTCGTGGTCACAACTCCAATTATCGTGGTAACTCCTCTGGTGGTCCGGGTTCGAACAATGGGGGGCGTAAGCCTTACACTCCACGTTGTCAAATTTGTCGCGGGGGGCACTATGCAAACAGGTGTCCGCAATTCCTTAACAACCGTCCTCACCTCTCATCGGCACACTTGGCCCAGGCTTTCTCGTCCACATGCAACATTTCGGATAATACTCCTGACTGGTACATTGATTCAGGAGCATCTGTCCATATGACCAATAAGCCATCCGCATTGGACTCTCATGAGCCGTATTCTGGTAACGGTTCTGTTATTGTTGGCAATGGTCATACTTTAAATATTTCGCATATTGGTTCTTATGATTTGACTGCAAATGTCAAACTATTGGATGTGTTGGTTGTGCCTCATATTACAAAAAATCTTTTATCCATCAGTAAATTAACTTCTGATTTACCGGTTGATGTAACTTTTTCTGATAAGTTTTTCGCGATTCAGAATCGGGTGACAAAGGATATTCTGGCCCAGGGCAGGTGTGATAACAGACTTTATTTGCTTGATAAGGGAGTTCCGGCGTTTGTGGCAGCGGTCAAAAACAAGGTTTTGAAGGCTAGCTTTGACTTATGGCATTCACGTCTGGGGCATGTCCCGTTTTCTATTATTTCTTTATTAAAAAAACTTGGCCATTTATCTGTTACTTCTGTTTTGCCGAGTCCTAGTGTTTGCTCAGCTTGTCAGTTAGCAAAGAGCAAGAAACTTTCGTTTGCTTTGAATGAAAAATGTGCGAGTAATGTTCTTGACTTAATACATTGTGATCTATGGGGTCCGGCGCCTGTTACTATTTCTGCTGGTTTTCGTTATTATGCTGTCTTTGTGGTTGATTTTTCTCGTTTTTCATGGATTTATCCGTTATGCGCTAAGAGTGATTTTTATGATGTCCTGGTTCGCTTTTATGCCTTTGTCTGTACTCAATTCTCTCGTAAAATCAAGATTTTTCAAAGTGATGGTGTAACTGAATTTGTGAACTCGAGAGTCCGTGATTCTTTGAATTTTCATGGTGTTCTTCATCGTCTTTCTTGTCCCTACACGCCACAGCAAAATGGTAGGGCTGAACGTAAGCATCGCCATATAACTGAAACTGTATTATCTATGTTATTTCATGCCCATGCTCCTGCATCACTCTGGTTCGATGCTTTTGCAACTGCTATTTTTGTCATTAATAGGCTGCCATCTCCATTGTTACATGACACTTCACCATTTCAACTTTTGTATGGTCATGCTCCGAATTATGCCTTGTTCAAACCATTTGGGTGTCGGGTTTTTCCGTATCTTCGTGATTTTGCTGCTAATAAATTGGAACCGCGCAGCCGTCCTTGTATCTTCTTGGGATATAGCAGTATTTACAAGGGTTTCCGTTGTTTTGATCCTGAMTCATCAAAGGTGTTCACTAMTCGCCACGCCCARTTTGACGAGCATTGTTTTCCATTTWCTCAGGTTTCGTCGGCAACTTCGATTTCCGACTTGGACGTAACCATTTTTTTGGATACTAAAGATGATCACTTGCCAACTGCTCCGCAGCCTATGCCCATCCCTTCTCCCGTTATTACCTCGACACGCATTGTTCCTGAGGATCCTGATGATCCACCTGCGTCTCAGCTCGCTCCTGCCCAGGATCACCATCTCAATGCACTTGTTTCGTCTGTTGTGGTCCAGGATACAAATCTCATTGCACCTGATTCAGCTCCGGTTGGGATACCTTCTTCATCTACGGCCTCTGCTCCGCCTGTTGCACCTCCTTGTCATCCTATGGTCACCAGGGAACGACACGACATCTTTAAAAAACGTTATCCTGTTGACTTGTCAACTACTACTCTTCTTTCCGCTCTTGTTGCCACGCCTAAGCCACGTGGATTTAAGTCCGCATCTAAGCATCCTGAGTGGCTCACCGCAATCCAAGAAGAAATTGACGCTCTTCGTTCAAATAATACTTGGAATTTGGTGCCACGACCCTCTGGTGTTAATGTTGTTGGTTCCAAATGGGTTTTTCGTACAAAATTTCGTGTTGATGGGTCTATTGAGCATCATAAAGCTCGTCTTATTGCGCAAGGATTTACACAGATTCCGGGCACTGACTTCAGCACACTTTCAGTCCCGTGGTTAAAGCTGCTACTGTACGGATCATCTTGTCTATTTCGACTCAGCACAATTGGCCTCTACATCAGCTTGACGTCAAAAATGCATTTCTTCATGGCATTCTTGATAAACCGGTATTTATGGATCAGCCTCCTGGGTTCATCGATCCAAGATTTCCTGACCATGTATGTCGACTCCAGAAGGCTATTTATGGTCTTCGGCAAGCTCCCCTTGCATGGTTCCAGCACTTTAGCAAATTTTTATCGACTCTTGGCTTTCTTCAAAGTCGCTGTGATTCGTCTCTCTTTCACTTCCATAGAGGTACTTCTACTATCTACTTATTGCTCTATGTGGATGACATCATCGTTACCGGCAATGATTCGATAATGCTGAGACAATTTATTTCTCGTATCAGTGTTGAATTTGCTATTAAGGATCTGGGTCGCCTGAATTATTTTCTTGGGCTTGAGGTGTCGTATACTTCTACTGGTTTATTTGTTGGTCAAACAAAATATGCTTACGACATTCTTCACAGTGCTGAGTTGCTAGATGCAAAGCCCATTTCTACTCCATTGGCGGCTGGAAATTCGCTCCTTAGTACCGGCTCTCCATTTTGTGATCCGACTTTGTATGGATCTCTTGTTGGAGCTCTCCAATACTTGACCATCACTCGTCCTGATCTCTCTTATGCTGTGAATTTGGTGAGTCAGTTTCTTCATGCGCCTACAAATGATCACTTTTTGGCGGTAAAAAGAATTTTGTGTTACGTCAAAGGTACTTTGCACTATGGTCTTTCTTTCAAAAGAGGCTCTGTTTTTTCCATCTTGGGATATTCGGACGCTGACTGGGCTCGTTGCATTGAGACTCATCGCTCCACGTATGGCTATTCTATTTTTGTTGGGGGAAATCTTGTTTCTTGGAGTGCCAAGAAACAACCTACTGTTTCTCGCTCTAGTTGTGAGTCTGAATATCGCGCTATGGCTAATGCTGCCGCCGAACTAGTTTGGATGAAGAATTTGCTTCATGAGATTCGGTCACTTCCGTGTACAAAGCCTATTCTTTTATGTGATAACAAAAGTGCTATTTTTCTGAGTCAGAATCCGGTGGCCCATAAGGGAGCTAAGCATATTGATCTTGATTATCATTTTATTCGGGAGCTTGTGTCCTCGGGTAAGCTCATCACTAGGTTTGTTCCATCTCACCTTCAGCTCGCTGATATTTTTACAAAAAGTTTACCACGTCCGGCATTCGAATTTCTACGATCCAAGCTCTGCGTTTGTCTTCATCCCACGCAACGCTTGACGTGGGGTATTAAGACTAAGGCTAATAGTTGACTTTATATTTTTAGTATATATCTTCTTTATTGTGTTTCCTAGTTAATCTCCCATTAGTTACGGGATATTGTTGTATTGTTCTTACTCTCACAATATAAATACAGTTTTCCCATCACCACAGATTTTTGGTGATTCCAGAATATTCTCATACCTTCCCCACAGCCCTGGCCCAAAAGTAATTCCTAATTGTAGTCATCGACTACTTTAGTAAATGGGTAGAGGCTGAAGCCTTGGCAAAAATCACAGAGGAGGCGGTAATGATCTTTTTATGGAAAAAATGTAGTATGTCGGTTCAGAATCCCAAGGATCTTGGTATTAGATAATGACACTCAATTTATGGGAGCTCGAATTCGAGCCTGGTGTACTAAAATGGAGATTGATCAGCACTTCACATTTGTTTACCATCCGCAAGCCAATGGCCAAGTTGAGGTGACTAATCGAATTTTAGTCCAGGGAATTCGAGCAAAGTTGGAGAGGTCAGGCGGGAAATGAGTAGAAGAGCTGGGTTCGGTCCTATGGGCATATCGGACTAAACCTAAGAAAGGTACTGGAGAAACGCCATTCAGCTTAGTGTATGTCATGGATGTTGTGGTCCCTGCAGAGATCTATATGGAAACCCATAGAAATCAAAACTTCAATGAGGAACAGAATGAATTATTTATACAAGACGCCCTGGAGTTAATAGATGAAAAAAGGGAACGAGCCGTTGTAAAAATGGAGCATGTAAGGGGGCGAGTCAGGGTCGCCTATGAAAGATCCGTAATTAAGAGAAATTTCCAGGAGCGATTTGGGGCAAGTGAAAGCAAAGTTGGGTGCTACCTGGAAAGGACCTTACAAGGTCACGAAAATCCTAAAGGGGGGAGCTTATGAACTGGAGCAGTTGGATGGGGTTAAACTACATGTTAGGTTTTTGTTCAATTTTCTGGAAATTTATGTAACTTGTTTGTAATTTTCTGTAAAAGAATGAGGTAGAGGGGATTGGAAAATTAGAGAACTTGGGTAAGGAGAAAACGAGAGAGAGAAAGCAGATAAAGCCAAAAATATTGTAACTGTATGATCCCTTTTCCTTATTTCAGGCTTGCATATAATAATGTGGATGGACCGCTTAATTAGAATTTTACTAACTTACCCCTCAAAATATCTAACTTAATTATATCCCCAAACTAACAATTTAATTAAGGCCCATGAGATATCGGCCCAGACCAAACATTCATTTGGGCCCTTCCTTTCCCTTCTTGGCATTTAATCAGCTCGCTCCTCTCTCTTGTGTTTCCAGCCCACTTCTCCCTTTGCGTTTCCAGCTCGCTTCTCCCCTTGTGTTTCCAGCTCCAGCTGGTTTACTGTTTCCTTTGACCCGTTGACCCGATCTTCTCTTGACAAAGTGTGTGATTCAACACCCGTATTCCTCAGATCCCCTTCTCCACCGCTGATAGCTAAATTAGGGTTCTCACAGCCTCCTTCTCCCTTTTTCGACAAAATCAGCCTCAGATTCATAACAATACCCTCTCGATCGAAAGATCCTTGACCCCAAGGATTAAAGTTCAGATTGTTTTTGATAATAAACTTAGTATCCTCCCAGGTAGCATCTTGTGAGTCTTAATTCGCCCAGTGAACCAGGATTTGTTCAACCTCTTCTCCTCTCCTACTGATATAGCACCTATTGAGCACCGCAATTGGGCCAATTGAGAAGTCCCCATCGGGTGTGGTAGCAGTGAGCTCGGTGGTCGTGGTGATGTCCGGTCCCACCTTAGGTTTTATCAAGGATACATGGAATACTGGATGGATGCGCGAACCCTCAGGTAGTTCTAATCTGTAAGCCACTTTTCCCAACCTCTCAATAATTGTATAGGGCCCGTAGTACTTGGCTGCTAATTTAAGATTTTTTCCTTAATGCAACTAAATTTTTCCTAAAAGGTTGCAATTTTAAAAACACCCTTTCCCTAATTTCAAAACTGTGTTCCTGCCTATGCCTGTTTGCATACATTTGCATCCTCTGTTGTGCATGTAGCAAATTCTCCTTGATAATGTGTCTAGCTGTTTCTCTATGCTGCATCATTTGTTTGGCATCCGCATTCATGTGTCCTGCATACTGAGTAACTGACCCAATTGGTGGGGTATACCCATATAATGCCTCAAAAGGGGTGGTTTTCAAACTTGTATGGTAATTTGTGTTGTACCAAAATTCAGCCAAACCTAGCTATTTAGCCCACTTCTTTGGGCTGTGATGCACCATACATCTTAGGTAGTTTTCTAGGCATTGATTAACCCTCTCAGTCCGTCCATCGGTTTGGGGGTGATATGCAGTTGACAAGTTCAATTGTACCCCCATTAGTTTAAAGATCTCCTTCCATAGTGAACTGGTGAAAATTTTATCCCTGTCTGACACTATGTGTGTGGGTAACCCATGTAACTTATAAATCGTGTCAAAGAATAGGTTAGCCACAGTGAGGGCTGTAAAAGGGTGGGACAAAGCAGAGAAGTGAACATACTTAGTTAACCTGTCCACCACCACTAAAATAACATTCTTGACATGTGATTTAGATAGCCCCTTAATAAAGTCCATGGATATATGGCTCCAAGCTTGCTCTGGTATGGGTAGGGGCTGTAGTAATCCAAGGTATCCCCCATGGTCTGACTTGCTTCTCTGAAATCTTCACATTCCTTCACCCATTTTGTAATATCTTTCTTCATGTCTGACCAATAAAAGACTCTTTTTTATCCTCTTATATGTACCCAAAATCCCTGAATGCCCTCCATATGATGAATTATGCATAGCTGTTAGGACTTTCCTTCTAAGGTTCTGGTTACTACCTACACATAACCTCCCCTTATATCTCACTAAATCCCCCAACAAGGTAAAGTCTGGAAGTGTAGTGGGGTCCACAATTTTAGCTTCTTTCACCTTCTTGAAGAATTCATCATCCTTGTAACTTAGAGCTACCTCCTTCATCCACTCAGGAACAATTGTGGTGATGTTGTCACATGTTTCTTCAACTGATTCCCTCTTAGATAAGGCATCAGCTTCCTTGTTCTCTAACCCCTTCTTGTAGTGTATTTCATAGTTTAAGCCCAACAATTTAGTCATCCATTTCTGCTGAGTTGGTGTCATCACTTTCTGATCTAACAGGTACTTGAGTGCCTACTGATCAGTCCTTATTACAAACTTGTCCCCATGCAGGTAGTGCCTCCATCTATTTACAGCCATGAGAACTGCTAAGAATCCCTTCTCATACACAGACAATGCCTGATTCCTTATGCATAGCTTCTTACTCATAAAAGCCAGAGCTTTACCTCCTTTCATCAAAACAACACCTATCCTCATCCCACTAGCATCAGTCTCTAGTACAAACTCCCTTGAAAAGTCAGATAGAGCTAGGACATGAGCAGTTGTCATAGCTTCCTTTAACTTGGTAAATGCTGCTTGGGCATCTTCATTCCATTTAAATTGATCCTTTCTCAAGAGGTCAGTTAGAGGTCTACTGATGATCCTATATCCTTGTACAAACTTCTTGTAGTACCCTGTTAACCCTAGGAACCCCCTCAGCTGCTTTAGTGTCTTGGGAACAGGCTAGTCAACCATGCATTATATTTTATGTGGATCAGTAGCAACCCCATCTTGCGATATGATGTGCCCTAGGTACTCCACCCTTATTTTCCCAAAACTGCATTTGCTCTCCTTAGCATAGAGTTTATTTTTCCTTAGTAACTGTAGAACCTCCTCAATATGTTCTAAATGCTCCTTCCAATTCTTGTTGTACACCAAAATATCATCAAAGAAAACAAGTACACTCTTCCTCGGTTGTCCTCTAAAAACCCTATTCATAAGTGATTGGAAGGTGGCAGGGGCATTACAGAAACCAAATGGCATGACTAAAAAATCATAGTGTCCATTGTGAGTGCTGAAGGCAGTTAGGAATCTGTGCTCAGGTTTCATCAATATCTGAAAGTCGCCACTCCTTAGGTCAATTTTTGAAAAATACCTTGCCCCATGTAGCTCATCCAACAACTCATCAATTACTGGTATGGGGTAGTCATGTTTTACTGTCAACCCATTTAGATACCTGTAGTCAACACACAACCTCCATGTGTTATCCTTCTTCTTTACCAATATTACTGGAGATGCAAAGGGGCTCTTTCTGTCTTGAATGATGCCTGCCTCTAACATTCCCTTCACTATCTGTTCAATAGCCTCTTTGTGGTCATGTTTTGTCCTGTAAGGATACTGATGCCTTGGGACACTCCCTGGTTTTAGATTGATCTGATGTTCAATGTCTCTCCCTGGTGGTAGTTCCTTAGGTTCCTCAAAAATATCCTTGTATTTCCCCAGTAGTCCCTTCATATCTTCATTCCTCTCCTGATCTGTTTTATCCATGGTCACCCAGTATATTTCTTCAATCTGAGCACATTGCTCCTCATGCACCAACTTGTATAGAGATGGACCTGAAATGAATCTACATTCTACAGTGGATGTCAGAGCTTGAAGCCTCACTCTCTTGCCTTCTAGTGTTAGGGAGCGTGGAGTTCAGGTAGACCTGACCTGGCACTTCTCCAACATTAGCCTGCTCTGACCCATTCTTTAGAAGAGGGAGGGTTTTGTATTCTCTCGGCCTGGCCTGGCGCCTCTCCAAGTCAGACCTGATTCAACCTTTCCTAGAGCGAAGGAGAAGACTTTCCTGGTCTGACCTTTCCTAGAGGAGGAGTAGGCACTCTAGGTTGTAACTAACGGCCCGAGATTCACGGAATTCTATTTTCGGGATCTCGGAAGGGCCATGGCAATGAGAAATTATAAATACCTGGAGCCTCTAAGATGAAAGGTATGCAATTTCTGGCCTTTCTCATTACTTCTGGAGATTAAGAATTTCCTGCTTATCTGAATTAAGTATCGGAGAAGTTTCCACCGAAAATCTTCCGGTGGTCCTTTCTAACGTGTTTTCTGGGCAGGATAGAAGAGCTTTTCAGGGAAGGATTGGGATCTTTCTCAGGTATAATTTTCCGGTAGAAACAATGAGAACAGTGTTCTCCA
>BMAC01000579.1:383336-401822 GCA_014905375.1 Phtheirospermum japonicum
TATATATATATATAACATATTAATTATTAAATATGTTTTTTTTCATATGGTTATATAAAAAAATATAACATAAGTAAGTTAAAGATCTTTTTTATTTAATAATAAAGTCTCCCACTTTAAATAATCTATTTAAATTATTAATTACATATTTAATTCATGTCAAAGTTTACCATACATATCATATGTTATTTTAATAAAATATATAATTAGATATGGATATAAATGTTAGATTTTATTACCATATTTAGTTAATATATTATAATAAGGTTAAAACCGTAATTCAATATTATTTACCTAATAAAATGATTGTTGCTCCGGAGCGAATTACTCCATATAGCATCACTCTTAAAAAATAATGATAATAATAATAATAGGTAGCCATGTTTGGCTCCCTACATTTAGAAAGCTTAAAAAAAATATAAAAAACTCCTAAATTTGAGGAGTACCTGTAAATATCATTAATTTAACTTCCTAAATTAGTTAAAGAACCAAAAATGGGAGTCTCTTGGAGATAGTCTAACTATCACAAGTCCGGATACAAAATAAAGATACTTGCACTACCCTCTAAATCATGCTATATACCATAATTGCAAACTATCTCACATGAAATCACAAAGTAGCCAATTTTCACATTTTAGGCCATTTCCAGCAGTCTGCACTATTTTACAGCAGAATCTGCACTAAAATAGTGCAAAATCTGCACAACAACTCCAGCAGTTTGCACTAAAAAGGAATATTCCAGTATATTCTTTATTTCTAATTCTTTTTAATTTTATATTATTTTGTAAGGTATTATTAAATAAATAATATATTTTTAATTCAAAATTGGCAAAATAATACTTATTAAAAAATTATTGCATTTTTGGATAAATACTAAATAAATAGTTTTATTAAATAAAGGAAAAATAAAAGATTACACATTTGATTAATTAATAATAAATAAATTTATTTGGATTACAGCAAAATAAAAATAACATTCATAATAATATTTACACTAAATTAAAAATAATATATATTACATAAAAAAGATAACATAAAAAAAAAAATATATATATATATATATATATTACATAAAAAAGATATAAGTATATATATTTTTACATTTATTATTATTATTATTATTATTATTATTATTATTATTATTATTATTATATTACATTAAAAGAATAATATATATATTACATAAAAAATATAACATATATATATATATATATTACATTAAATATATATTACACTAAATTAAAAATAATATATATTACATAAAAAAGATATAAGTATATATATTATATTAAAAAAAAAAAAGAATAGAAAGTGATCATGCACCAATTCTGCTGTAAAATAACGCACGCTTCACGCTATCATGCAGCACTGCTGGAGCTGCTCTTACTACAAAAATAATAAAAAAACTACTCTAAAAAAGGTAGTTTCAAGGAAAAAACAACACTATTTACTTGGTACGAGGCTTTTTTCTCATCCTCCTCGACATTTTGGCAGATCAATTTATAGCCGATTCAATCAACTACTTTTCGAAGAAATTTTTAGGGATTTATTTGTTCTCCTTCTAATTGGAACTGCCTTCGCGAGCCAGTTCGATTTCTCGGAGGGCATAAGTCTTAGTTTGTGGGAAACATTAAATTATGCATACCGAAATTTTAGGGGATTCATATGCCTCTTTTCCGATTGTAAACTGATTTCGAAAATCATTTCGAATATCTTAGATTATCGTGTTTGATTTGGGAAAATACTGGAATTATGAATCCGATTCTTGATGAAAAATCAATGGATTTCTTCGTCTCCTTGTCAATTGCAAACTGATTTGGAGAATCAGTGAGAGAGAAAGATATTAAGGAGAGGAATATGATACGCGATATAGGGTCATTGATATGAAAAAAAAGATATGACCCGTCTCTATATACAATTGACCTTCTTTTAAGAGTTATTATTTTTTATTTTTTTTCATTTCATGATTTGGTTTTAAAGGGGGAAATATAGGGATATCATAGCTTCACGAAAGTCAACTGAAAACAGAGAGTTTAGTTCATTCGAAAGTCTCAACTCTCAATCCTTTCCTCTCTCTCCCTCTCCCTCTCCATACATATTTATATCTCCAGAACTGTAAATATGACAACTTTTGCAGTCGCTCTATCTTTAACCCTCTATTTTTTATTAATTAATTTTCCCAATTCAAGAGTTCATTCTTCATCTGATGATGAGCAATGCAAAGCATGGCTGGTTCAATCAATCCCCACTGACATGCCTCACCTGCCTCCAGTTCCTGGTGTTCTTGCCACTGGTAAACATTTTATTTCTGCCCTCTTAGTTTCTTGGAATTTATAAGGGTAATAATAATTATGTAGAAAAGAAAAATAAGTAAGTTTAAAGAAATGCCATCAGATGTTGATTAAGTCTGTTTACTGCAATATTAGAAAGTGTAGCGTCACTGCAAGGTTATTATGGTTGAACTTAATTTGGAATTAGTCACTTGATCTTAATTATTTTTTAAAAGGAATTTTAATTATATATCTTCAAACCAGCTGATGTATTTCGATGGTTGGCCGGAAATTCATCACGGAGTCTGGACATAATTGCACAATACTGGCAATTAGTAAATCATCCTGAAGATCCTCGTTCGGGGGATTACGGATACTCGAAAGACGATATGCGTAGATTCGGAGCCAACGATGGATACCGAGTTTACCGAGCATTAGAAAATGCAGCTGATCGCGACATTAGTATAAGGTAGGTACATATATAGTATAAATAATCTAAAGCTCCATTGCTTTAGAAACTAATTTTAATTCAGATTTTTACAGCACTCGGGAGTTTATCCCGACTATACTGAAGAGCCGTCGACACTCGCTTCGGGAAGACCGAACGTGAAGAACGTCACGTTACTACTCAAGGACTGGTGGGGATCGGGTATAGTCCATGCCAAGGTTTGGATATCGGATAGCCGAGACGTGTACATTGGATCGGCCAACAATGACTGGAAATCTCTAACTCAGGTACTATAATTAGTGCAAAGTTATTTGTTCAGATGTATGTTTTATTAAATTCCAACTAGCATGAAAAGTAATAAATTAAATAAAGGGATAATTACTAAAACTATATTGAGGTTCGGCCAAATTACCAAAAAAAGGAGGGGAAAACAAGAAAGAAAGAAATTGAGGTTACACTCGCCTAACATTTTGCATCCGGCGTTAGTGGAGGTAACGGAAATTGTTACTGTCATGAATATTTTTACACTTACATCCTTAAAATCTTCTAAATATTACAGATAACCCTTTTGTCTTCCATGTTACACTCACATACCTCAAATTTTCTAAATATTACAAATAGCCGGACGAGAAATTGCGGGGATGTACTGTAAAATACTTGATGACGTCACCAAATTCCATCAGGTGAACTAACGATGGGCCAACATGTAAATGGAACCAAACTTCAAAAGTCTTTTTGTGTAATTTTCAAAGTCAACTGTTTTTTTTTTTTAAATACTCGAAGCCTTAGGGATAGTTTTTTGTATTATCCCTTAAATAAATGCAAGTATGTTATTTTCATATGCAGCATGTATTCTCATAAAGGATCCTGAATCAAGATGATAGTGTGATATTCTCGTTCAACCCTCTAGATACTAGCCACTATAGAGAGATTTTATTTAGACGTGGATCAACTTACTGGAATATGCAATGATCCCTGGCTGTATATTCATGACTCCTTAGGTGTCTATATTACTACCATTGATTCTTTTATTGCTAGAATGATTTTAGGTGAAGGAAGTTGGGATTTATCTCGTTGGCTGTCCAAGAATTGCGAGGGAGGTCAACATATACTTTGACAACTTGTGGAAACTAGCCCATCTCAACTCTTCAGATTATACAAGATCGGTGTGGGACCAACAATGGCAAACTGTTCGAAATGTTCCCTGTTGGTCACATTTCGTCAGTCGAAAAGAACGGTGCAGGTACGCAAGATCGGGTGGGACTTTTTTTTTTTAAAAATTCAAATCTCCGCGTTTGTCCATTATCATATACTACTTTTTCATTTTAGTCCCTAATAACTTATTAGAATTTGTAAGTTGTCATGTGAACCTTGAGCTAATCAATTGATTTAGCGAATCATAAGAAATTGTCATTTGTTGGGAAAAATACCGTGCTGATTTATTATTATTAATTTCTATTTTCCACTGTTTTATGTTTTTGACAGATCACCTCTTCCTAAATATGTGGAGGTCAAACATGTAAATGGATACCCAATGCTTTCGGACCCTGATATGTTTCATATTCCTATTGACACTCCTGGTCGAAACTATACTCGATCACAGCCTCAATCTAGCTATCTCTCATTTGCGCCACCAGAGGTTTAGCATCCTCTCTCTCTCTCTCTCTCAATCACTCCCTAAAGTGTAAAATTTTCATTTAATTTAATACTAGTTTAAATGTGATTGTTAAAATTTTAGATTTATATTTATTGCTTCTTTATTATTATTAATATTATTTATTTATTTTTTAAATTAGTTAGATGACTGTGTTTGAGTGAGTATGATTAATTGCCTTTTTGCAAGTTTAATTTGTGGATCTCTCTAGCTATAGCTATATATTTGTTTCCTTCATGTTTCATTCATTTTGCTGATGCCCTTTTCTATTTGACAGCTATTGTTTGGTAAGCACCAAACAGATGAGCAGGCCTGGGTTGACACGATTAAATCCATAGGAAACGGAGCAACGGTCAGAATAAGCACAATGGATTGGCTTGGCCAATCTCAATTCTTGTCAGAGACTGTGTATTGGTCATCCTTGTCTTCAGCTATATCTGAGGTATATATATTTGTTATATGTTTCTTTGCACCTTATGTTCCCATAAGATTATCGGTTAATTACAAGACTACCCCTGAGGCTTTGTCTAACAAATAAATAATCAAAGGTTATTCGTAATTTCGAAAGATAACTGGGTGTACTTGCAATTAGGCTAAACATGTATTTATTACAAAATTACCCCTGAGTTTGTCTAATTGCCAAAATACCCACTTTTCTTTCAAAATTACAAAAACTATCCGAGGCAAAAAATAAAAATAAAAATAAAAATAAATCATCAAAAGGGTTATTCGTAGTTCTAAAGTTAACTGGGTTTCCTTATAATTTGGCTAAACATGTGTTCATTACAAAACAACCCCCGTGGTTTTGTCTAATTACCAGAAGACCCAGTTTTCGTTCAAAAATACAAAAACTACCCGAGCCAAAAAAAATAAAATAAAAACAAGTAAAGAATCAAAGGGTTATTCTTAATTTCGAAGGATAACATGGTTTCCTTGTAATTAGGCTAATCATGTGTTAATTACAAAACTACCCCTGAGGTTTTGTAAAATTACCAAATGACCCAGTGTTCTTTCAAATTTACAAAAGTTACCCGGGAAAAAAAAAAGAAAAATTGAAGTGTTATTCGAAATTTCGAAAGATAGTTAGGTGGTCCTTGTAATTAGGCTAAACCTCAGGGGTAGTTTCATAATTATCCCTAAAATAGATTCAAGACTTGGACTTTCTATTGTTTTCTGGGCTGTATAGGTTGTTTACAGCAAGCATGCCAAGGTGAAGTTACTGGTTGCATACTGGGCACATTTTATCAACAGCACGGACACGTACTTAAAATCTCTGCTCTACACCAACAACCTATGCTCTTCTTCAAGTTACAACAAATGTAATGGAAAAGTCGAGATTAAGTACTACATAGTCCCAGGATTCAATTTAACCGGCCCTGCTGTTAATAATGGCACAAATACCACTGGAAATATTTATCCGGGCTACACGAGGGTCAACCATGGGAAATATGCTGTTAGCGACGTACGGGCCCATATCGGGACTAGTAATCTGATATGGGACTACTTCTATTCGACCGCAGGAGTTAGTTTCGGGACGTATAATGTTGCCATTGTGTCTCAGCTTCAAGAAATATTTGATGCTGATTGGAATTCGCCTTACACTGTGCCTGTTGAGCCTTTGGAAGATGGCCATGCTTATTCAAGCTGATGGGTATATTTTAATTTCAGTAAATTTGGGGAGCATCCAGTGATGGAGAATTGACTTTAATTTTTATTTCATTTCTTATTATTTCACTCTATGATTAACATTGTTAAAATGGAATTCTGAAGCCTGAAAAGGCGGCCATTGGTCTGCAGATATATTTAGAAGTTGAGGTGAGACCTCCTAACCGTTTGACATGTCAAATATCCCCTAAAAACCACAAAACTATTTTTTTTTTAAATACCAAAAAAAAAAAAAAAAAAAAAAAAAAAAGCCTACAAGTTCTCAAACAATTAAGAAAAACCACTAAAAAGCTAATAAACTAAAAATCCTAAAAGTAAAATAAAATAAAACTTAAAATTCTGGAAAAACCTATAAAAAACACTAAACTAAATTACATAAAAATGTTACATAAGATGAGCATTAAAAGAATAAATGTACACATTTAGAGGAGTGTACACAAGTTTTGTCTAATCGTTGTATAACCGGCATAATTTGAAAGCATCTCCAATGCTACGGTTTTGACGGTCTATCCACATACAGATGAGCGTTAAAAGAATAAAACTTTGAGTCCAAATACTTATTGACAAATGCATAAAAATATAGTTTTCAATTAAAATAGTACTTTTATTCGGTCATGACTTAGAACACAACGTGTTAAATTAGTATGATAAATTATTTAATAATCTTGAATAAATACAAGTAAAATATTAAGGATCATATTTATCCATTGAGCAAATCAATACATAATATCCACCAGCACTTAAATTTACAAGATGTATATATCAAATATACGGGCATAAATTTATTTCCAATTTGTTTCAAGAAAAAAAAAAAAAAAAAGAAAGAAAGAAAAGCATGCACCTAAATTTAGGTGAAGAGGGCTTTAATTTAATTACTCCTTTTCACATTAAGGGCTTGATTGGAAGTGCCTTGAGGGGAACAGCCCTGCGCACTGCTAGCCCAAACAGCTCCCTTTTGTGGACCTCCTCTGCTTCAGCCCTGACTTCAAGTTTCCAATCAAAGTCATGAATGAAAGTTGCCACCAAAATATGCAGCATTAGGTTCCCCAGTGGCAGCCCCGGGCAAATCCTTCTCCCCGAACCAAATGGAATAAACTCAAAATCTTGGCCCTTGAAATCTATTTTGCTGTCTAAGAATCGTTCGGGCTCAAAAGAATCTTGGTTCGGCCAAATGCTTGGGTCTCTGCCCATAGCCCAAACACTGCTGATAACACGATTTCGAGAGTATCAGCAGTGTTATGGCCCTTAAAACACGATTTCGAGAGTATCAGCAGTGTTATGGGACAGTAGTGTGTGCTTTGGGATTGTATAGCCACTCATTTGTACATCGTATTCGGACTTGCGTGGAATCAGAAGAGGAACCGGAGGGTGAAGACGTAAGGTTTCTTTGATCGCAGCTTGCAAGTAAGGGAGTTTTGGAATGTCCGATTCTTGTACTTGTTTGTTCTCTCCGATGATCACTGTCCGGAGCTCCTGTTTCGCCTTTGACAGTTTCTCGGGATTCAGTAATAACTCTGTCATTGCCCACTCCACTGTGTTTGCCACTGTTTCCGTTGCACCAAGAAATAAGTCCTAGAGTATTTACAAAAAATAATTAATTATATTAAAAATAAACTCAATTATCTTTTGGAATTACTAGACCAAAACTCAAGACGACTGGTTTTCATACTATATGATGAGTAATTTACTTAGAGAGTTGTTTTCTTGAAAAGAGGACATTATGGCTGCGTTTGTTTTGAGATTGTCATGGTTTTTAGAGTTATGGGATGAAGATTTTGAAACTCCAATTGTAGAGTTAGCATGTCAAATCGTTTTTTATTAATTTTCAAAACTTCAAATTGCCATAATTTCTTCGTTTATTATTCATTTTAGATGAATAATATATCAATTTAATCATTTCTCCGAAATCTACACTTCCACACCAAAATCTTATATATAAAATAAAAGTACATATTCGAAAAGGCAATTGAGAAAAATGGTGATGTTTTATATTGCTTTATTTAAATGTAAATTAAATAGGTTAATAGATAGAGTTTAAGATTTAGAATTTAAGGTTATCATATCCTTATACTTATGGGACAGTGGTATCTTAGTCCTGAAATTTCAGCAATTTGCAAAAATTGCTGTAATTCATATTAAACAAGTACTTAACGTTGAGTACATATAACTTTAGTGTGTGTGAGGGGATTAATCTGGTTTTGCTCACCAGAACCAAATGCTTGATGTCGTTAATGCTAAACTCGCACTGATCACTTTCCTGGTTGAGATCAAGAAGTTTCTCCAGCAGATCGGTTTTCTTTGCTGACGTCACGCGGCCTCTCGATTCCAGCCTTTGATTGACCAAACCCTCGATGAAATCAAGCAGTTTCCCCATGCAAAACTGGGCCCTACGCTGAATGCCCTGTGGATCGATACGCTCCAGCACCGGAAAGAAGTCGACAAGGTTGGACTGTCCCATAACACTGCTGATACTCTCGAAATCGTGTTTGAACTCGTTAGCGCCATCCGGGTCGAAGGCGGTAACTTCGCTCGACACGACCAGTTCCGACACTAGATTCAGCGTGGTTATGAAAGCGGCCTCGCCGATATCCACAGCCCGGCCTGCGTCGCAGCATCTCTTCACGTAGTCGTAAAGCTTCACCAACTTCTCTTGGCGGAGCCCTCGGCTGGCTTCGAGCTGCGGGGTGCAAAACATGTGTTCTTTGCATAGCTTGCGGAGGCTTCGCCAGAGGGTCCCGACGGGTACGAAGGCCATGGAGAGCTGGTGGTGGGCGTGGGCGTGCACGGCCATTGGGATGGTCCGGCTGGAAAAGGCGTGGTCGTGTTTGCCGAGTACTTGCTTGGCTGTTTGGGGTGAGGAGGCGACGACGGAGAATATGCGGCCGAGGTGGATGGACATTAAAGGGCCGTGGGTGCGGGAGAGCTTGGCGAGAGATTGGTGGGGGTTTTGGCCGAAGTGAAGAATGTTACCGATGATGGGAAGAGGATAAGGCCCCGGGGGAAGCTTGGCAGCTCTGTGGGGTGGCCTCAGGAAATATTGGAAACATGTGCACATCACTGCCAAAGACACAACAATGGAGAGCGGGAATAACAAGTCCATTTTTTGTTTTGTCCCTTGCTTCATCAGAGTAGTTCCACATTTATAGAGAGATAAATCCTTTTTAATTACGCTTTTTGAGAATTATCAATAATATTACATCGCCACAGCCGCTTTGACCCGACTCAAAAATTGGTCGAAATTTAGCGAGCTCAATAATTGTGATAGAAAACAGGATGAATGGAGTTGAATTACTAATTTATAAGTGCACTTTTGTGCCAAAACAAAATTGTTACTCAGAAGGGTAATTTTTTTGCGCCATATTAGAGTGACTGTTGACTTCGAACTCTGTTCATTTTTATTTTTTATTATTTTAATTATCAAGACGGATAATTGTAGAATTTTTTAACAAAGCTCCCTTCTCGAGGGGTCTTAGGTTTTTTGATTTAAAAGAAGACTATTCTAAAATTGCGGGACAGTTTTTTAAAGTTTTTATTATTACAAAACAAAAATGATTTGACATGCTCAAACTTTCTAAAAGCTTTTTACTAGTAAAATATTTTATAAAACAAAACACTACTATATGAGAATCTGATTTGGAGTATATTTAAATACGATTTTACCCAAATTCTAGGTAATGTAATCTGATATTGAGCATATTAAAAGTGTATGTAGGGAAATTAAAATAATAAACATCTGCAAAAGAAAAAAAAAAAAGGAAAATAAAGTACAATTTAAAAAAATAAAATCTTATTTTGTATATATCAAAATTAGATATTTTTCATCCGAGTAATTCATAAAATTTGATTTTGAATATATCAAAAAAAGAATTTCTGCAGATACATATATATTAATAAATGAAAATAAAAGTATAATAAATAAATCGAAGATTTTAAATGAAAAACTCGTTGATTGATTTTTTGCATTATATACTCACGTTACCAACTATCAAGCTACTTAGAGGTATATCAAATTTTCAAAATATATATGGAGGTAGCTTATCTATCTATCTATCTCTCTCTATATATATAAATTAGTATTTATAAAAATATTTCTTAAAGTTTTTCCGTCCATTTTACTTACTATTTGTAATATATATATTTATTATTTATATAATTATTTATGTAAATATTCTTTTGGAGATTATAATTTATGTAAAAAAAAATATTAAATATATAAAAGAATTATGTATACTTATAAATAAAATATGAGAAAAAGAAATAATATAAATTTTTTTGAAGAAAATATAAAATATAAAAATGATTTAAAACAAATATATAAATATACATTAATAATTAGTTAATAAATTCTAAAAACTTAAAAAAACAAAAGTATAACATAAATATTTTGCAAATATCACCTGGTCTGGTAAAAATAATTAAATTACAAATATTTATTTAATAAATACAAAAAAATAAAAAACAAATCAAAAAGTTGCTAATATTATAAAACTAAATATGAATACATAGCTACAAAAAAGTACCATTGAATTATAGAAAACTAATTAACTAAATATAAAATTAAAAAAAATATTACAAGAAATATAATATAACATAAACAAATTGAAAAAAAAAACAAATGAATAACAAAAATATAAAAATTTATAATTTGATTTTCAAAATTATTTAATAATTTGTTAACTAAAAAAAGATAGTATGAGTACAATCAAAAAAATTGATGCAATGAAGGCAAAAAAAAAAAAAGAAACTTATAATCGTTAACAAGAATTTGTTTTTTCTTCCATAATTTTATTTGTTGATCAGACCAGGTGATACGAGTACAAACCTAATAGCGTTATATCTCTCAATTTTTCTATATGTGACTCAATTAAAACTCGGATGACCCACACTTTGACCCTTAATGTGTAACAAACTTGAAGATGACATTTTTTTTTCTTTTTTTCTTTTTTTTTAAATCAATATTGATGTGCCCTGAAATAATGCTGATACGTACACCAGACCTGGTTGGAGAGACCTGACCTAATGCTGCCCTGACCTGAGCAAGTGCTACTAAAAGCTGCGGGGTCCGGGTCGGCCCGATCTGGTGCACCCTGGATATCGTCCTGGTCTGACCCCTCCTAGATTGGAGGGAAAGATCAGTACTTTCCTGGTCTGACCTTTCCTGACAGGAAGGTAGACAACCTGGATTACTGTGAATAACGGCCCGAGATTCGCGGAATTCTATTTCCGGGATCTCGGAAGGCCCCACAATGAGAAACTATAAATACCCATAACCTCAGGGTTGAAAGGTATGCAATCTCAAGTATTCTTCTGGCTTTCCTGAGTTTTAAGAATTTTCGTCTTAACTGACTTAAGTATCGGAGAGGTTTCCACCGAAAATCCTTCGGTTAGACATGTTCAAACGGTTCGAACCGCCGGTTCGATTTGGTCAAAAACCTGAAACGCAACCGAACCGTGAAACCAGCCGGTTCACGGTTTGGCCACGGTTCGGTTTGCCGGTTTGAACCGGTCTTTTTTTTAACTTTAAATTTTGGTTTTTTCCCTATGTTTATTTTTAATTTTATTAAAAAAGCATGCGAGGTTAAGTGATAAAATATTAATAACACTTTGTTTAAAAAAATTAAAAAAAAAATTAAATTTGAACTATTTAAAATATTATAAGCTAAAATAAGAAATTTTAATTAGAGTATTTGAAAATTTGGAAGTTAAATTTTTTATTTTTCTATTTTATAAATAAATAAATAAATATATATATATATATTGTTTCGCCCCAAAATATGATATGGCCTAAAAACTGACGTGCCTTCCCTACCTGCACCACAAACACAAGTTAGAAGAAAAGAAGGAATGCACAAGAGAATGACATACCTCTCTCAGCCTTGGGGATGAGATATTTATAGTTTTCCCAGTGGGGACCATTTTCCGGGATCTCGGAAACAAAGGCCGCGAATCAAGGGCTGTTTAAACAACAAACTCTGACAAGTGGTCCTACTTGTCCCCCTGCCAGGGGCCAGGAGGCCAGGTCTTACCTACTCCTGGTCTCCTCTCTACTTGGCAAGCCTGCCTTTATATTTTCAAGTTTCATCTTACAGGAGGTCTTCCATCAGCTCAAGATAACTCCTGGGCTGGGATGACCCTTACTCTGACCAGGTCAACCTCACCAAGCGTGAGCTGTCCTGAGGTCCCTTCTCTGGCTGTCTGAATCCGGGTCTACCCCAATTCGGGTCAGGCCTATTCCTGCCTCATCAACTCCTCCCCCCAAAATAGTTGGGGTAATGCTGTAACACTCATGGGACTTTTAGAAATAAATGAGGTCTCACTCATCCTTTATTGTTTCTGGTACGAATCCCAAGAAATCCGCCTGACAACCAGGCCTAATTATTGGCATTAGTGGTGTCGGCCCACATTCCCCCCAAACGGTTGCCATACCCACACGTCTTTCTAAGTACTGTACCTGGTAGGTCAGCGGCACGTGTCCTATTCTAGGACGGTTAGCGTTCCAGCTCACTGCCTAAAGTACTGTTCCTCTGTCCGCATTGATTGTGAGGATCCCATCGAATCCCGCTTTTTCCTTGATTTTCGTTTTTTTTGAATTTATCCCCTTTTCTTATATTTTTATTGTCTTCTCTCTCTCCACTTTTCGTATTTCTTTTCCTGCAAAACACTTTCAAGCTCTCACCTTTTTAGAACTCCGACATCTCAGATTTCCAGTTTTTTCCGGCTTCCCTCACAAATCAGGTACCTTCTCAATCCTTCTCTCTTTAAATTTCTGACCATGTCATCCTCCTCTACTTCCTCCGACCATCCTCTCGCTCCGTCCTCTTCTTCGGCGAATTTAACCTCCTCCTCATCGCCTTCCACGGCGGCTGTCTCTTCCTCCTCCGGGGGCCTAGAGTATCCCTCGGCGAACCCTGAACATCCTAAAGTTACTTCTATTCTTAGTGATAGGAGTGTTGAGGAGCTACGCCATAAATACGAATTCCCAGAAAAATACAATCCCTACGCTCCTCCGACCTGTATTCTAGCATGCCAGGCACCGGCCGACAGATTAACCTTTTACGCCGACCAATTTCAGGCGGGTTTGCGCCTTCCCGTAAATCCTCTAATGTTAGAAATCGCCAGTATGTACAAAATCCCCGTCTTTCAATTTACTCCAAATTCTTTTAGGATTATGGTATGTTACAACCTGGCCATGCGTTATGCTGGTCTAGATCCTTCAGCCCATACCTTCTACCAGCTCTACTAAGCGAAGAGCTCCTCCCCTGGGTGTTTTTACCTTACAGCCAGAGCTGGGGTTCACTTTTTGCGCGGGCTCCCTTCCTCCAACAAGGCTTGGAGGAAGAAATTCTTCTTTGTTCACAGCAATAGGGACTGGGGTTTTTACCCTAAGGCCATTGATGAGCTTCCACCTTCTCGTCACCTAGCCGCCACTGACAGGTCTCCGCGCCTTCAAAAGTTCATCTCTACCCTTAATGGAAATCCCATTCATGTGACTGAACTTCTCCTTCCCTTTGTCCTGGACTTCTTTAATGAGCGGGAGGAAACAGGCCTTCTAACCAAAGAGATCTGTACAACTCTTTTCACCCCGACCTGACTTGCTGTACCTTATTTAAATTTTAACCCATTTTTCTTCTCTTATCAGAAAGAATGATGCGCCAAATGTTCGAAGCGGCGGCCAAGAAGGGGACTGAGGCTGATTCAGAGCCTCGAGCTAGAGACGCAGAAACCCCCTCTTCTCCTCAAATCCAGAGACCCCAGCCTCCTCAAGCTCCTGCTCGTTCCTTACCAGCAAGGCTCTCCACCTTCGGGTCAGAAGAGGATGATGCCCCTCTAGTTAAGAGGCCTCGTTCCAGCCGGAGCAGGGGCCCTACCCCCACTGTAATGACAGCTGTGCCCATTACTCGCAGTGCGGGTCCCCCTAAGAGGACCTCTGTCCTGAACTGCTCTGGTGATGTGGCAGTTCGGCATGTGAGTGGGCAGTGCGCGCCTGAGGATATGCGGATCCTTGAGAAGATGAGCGACCGCAAACTGTTGGAATCATGGTGCCAGGCGCGGGTAAATCCCTCACTACCTCTTCTTTACTTTTCCTTTTCCCTTCTTCCTTATATCTGCGTTCTAAATTTTCCTTTGTATCCAAGATGAGGCCAAGAGATCCCTCTTGGCCATTAGGGCGACCTGGTTTATGACCCAACCTGATCTCCTCAGGGAGAACAGGACTCTGCAGGAGAGAGCGCAGCGTTACCGGCTCTGGCCAAGGAGAGGATAGCTGAGACGAAGATGGCGAGGGATGAATTGGCCGAAATGAAGAAGCCTTAGGACAAGATGCTGGAGACAGCTCATTCCGAGGCGAGAGACGAGGCTCTTGCAGAGGCGAGGAGTTTGGCGGACGAGACCTTGGTCAAGGCTAAGGAAGGGTGGAGAACCGAATTCTTGAACTCCGAAGAGGGCATGCGGCTGGTTCAAGCTAGCAGGGAGGTGGCACAGAAAGCCTTCCTAGGCTCTAAAGAGCTATACTCTCTGCTTTTCCCCAAGGCAGTCGTCTACTATCACTTTGGCTTAGACGAGCAAGCCAAGTGGACCCAGGCCAACCCAGGGGCCCCTTTTGACCGCCTTCATACTGTTGGGTCTGTAGAGTTTGTCGAGCATGTCTTCTCTGTTCTTCATTCTTCCGAGCCTGGTCAGTCTCAGCCAGACCTGACTCTTGCTGTAGTTGCTCCGACCTCTTCTCCCTCCCCAACCTTTGCAGGTCTGGGTGAGTTGCCAGGTGGGACTTCTCCCGGCCCCCTTTTTGAAGATGTTGTGGAACAGCTAGTGGTCGAGCTGGATGCCGAGATAAATGCCGAGACTAAGGCTGTTTTGTTCTGTTTTTATATGCAGACCTGTGTTGTTGCCTGTGTGGCTGGTCTGCCTCTCACTGTTTCTGAATTTGTACTTCGAATAATTTTGACAGTAATAAATGCTCTTTTGTCTTGTAATGACTCTTGAGTTCCTAGGGTTTCCTGATTTTCCGGAAATCCTAGTACTTTTTGATTCCCTTCGCACATGCTTTTATTTCCTTTAAATATGCACATATATTCATCATTTATCTTCAATTTCTGCTATGGCGTCATCTCCTATTCTCCAAGAACTTGATACCACCAAGCGCAAAACCATTTCTCTGGTAGTCGAGAACTTCAAGCTTTCTGACAAGCTTGTCATGCTCGGAGAAAAAATAAGCTACCTTTACCGTCTGCTGGAGAAGAAAAGGCAAAAGAAACGCCACTACAAAAGAGAATGGGATGAGCTCCGGCAAGTTAACCGCCAACTACAAGAGGAGAGGGCTAACTTGACTGAATCGGTGAACCGCCTGACCATCGCGGCCGGCGAGGCTCATGCGCTTGCCGAACGGGCTGACAAATATCGCCGTCGTCTGCATGAGACTGAGCGTGAGCTTTGGCGTGTTCGCCGGGCTCTGGCCTCAGATCGGAGATCTATTCAAGGATGATCTTTTGTGTTTTTTTGTATTTATTTCCTGCATTTTTGTAATCAAAAGTGCTGAAAGATTGCTGGAAAATCGGACTTTGGATGGTTGATCTCGGTCGAGAAATCGGAGCTTGAACAAACGTCTTCGTCTTGGTGCTTCGGATCTTGAATCTTCGACGTAGATCTTTAAAATATGTTGTAGGGTGTTGAAAATAGGTTTCTCAACCCTAGGTAAGTGTTTTGGGTCGTGGTTGTCTGTTTAAACTGAAATATGAAGGGTTTATATAGATATTGCAAGTCTTGGCGCACAAGAAACCCTAAAATCCGAATTCTGGGCCGTCGCGTCGACGGTGCGTCGACTGACGCGCGATGGTGCTCAGCGTCGTTGCTGCCTGGGTGTGCGAATCGGCTGGGCGGGTGCGTCGACTGATGCAGCCTTGCATCGATGCTTCAGAAAGTTGCGTCGACCTTGCGTCGACTGACGCCCCTTCAATTGACGCTTCAGAATGTTGCGTCGACGTTGCGTCGACTGACGCCCCTTCAATCGACGCTTCAGAATGTAGCGTCGGCAGTGCATCGGCCTTGCGTCGAGTGACGCGGATCATGGCTCGTGTCGATGGAGCGTCGACGCTCGCGTCAGTCGACGCGACAGAGCGTCTGTCTCCGTTTCTCAATCTTTTGCTACTCGTTTCACCGGAAAGCTCGTTCTCCTATTCTTGAACATCGAACTTCATCTATTACGCGTTGAACTCTTCCGGTACTTAGCTGTAAAGTGAAAAATTATAAATAATCACTTATTTGCATCAATCTAGGTCAAAAAGCGGTAAAATAAGCTGGGAGTACAAATATACGAATTAAAGCTTAAACTACCCAACTTATACCAAAAACAATAATAAAAACGAGCTAAAATACTAACTAAAATCAAGACAAATACGTGTTAATCAACTACCCCACGCTTAATTGGTTTGTTCGTCCTCGAACAAACGATAGTTTTAAAGTATAACAAGAAAGAAAATAGGCTCAAACAAAGAGTCGTGTCGTGCTACATAGATAATTTTGAAAATATAGGTACAATTCATGCAACGTCAAACACTCCACCCTTATTACAATGTCGACTCAAAATCAAATCATGCATCCTCTCAAAAAGGTAATATATAGGGGTGTTCACTCAAAAGCACTCAAGCATTGCTGCATAGGACGTGTATACGCTCAAATCATACAAATACAAGCACAATAAACAAGAACCGAAAATAAATCTCTTTTCAATCGCAAATTAAGTGTGTTATCGAACTAAGAATCGGAAAAGGTCTTTTTGGGTTGTAATGTAAGTCTCTTTGGACGGGTATGGAATATATAAGTCGTGTGGATAAATAACTCACCCAACCTAATCTAATCACGAAGCATTTTGCTTCACCTCATTCAAAAATAAAAACCTCACTTAACTCTCATAACGTAGCCTTTGAACATAGGCTATTTCTCAACTCGATACTCTAAAACCGACTTGAAGCTCAAACCACTTAAACCCAATTGAAGCTCATGATATACTTCTTATTAAAACTCAACTCTTTGCCTTTAAACATTAGGCTTCATAATAACATAAACAATAAAACACAAGCCTTATTAGCGCATAGGCAATGACTTAACACGATTCACCATCTTTCTTTTTCTTTCTCTTTTTTTTTTATATATCCCCTTTTATTCTTTCCTTTTTATGGGGTTCCTTCTTTAATTTTTTTTATGAAGGATGGTGGACCTTAATTACAATAATTCACAAATTCTTAATAAAAATCCCAAAACACTAATAACCAATAAAAATAGAGAACTCCTACCCCACACTTTAATGGGTTAGTAGGGGTCGACTCAATAAAATCACTCAGGGCTATAGGCATGGATTATTTGGCTATGATTGGCTCATTCGGAATTTATAGTGGCTAAAAATTTATGGGTATGGCCAGAATAGGGTTTTTCCTGTGCCTTAACCTCATTTTCAAAATCAACTACACACAGCAGTTTCAAAGAGATATCAAATCAGAAATTCATTCAAGCACATGCAAAGATGATAAACACTCAGGCTACTCACAGGCTTTTTGCATGAAAAAGTTTTGAATCGACGCTGCTTTTAAGGTTCTACGAAATCAATAGTGTCCAAGTGTTGGGAATCGAGGGTACCGTCGCGCAGCGGAAAACAAAAATTTTTAAAATTAAATAAAATTGAATCGAATTCAATTGACGACGGTCCAATTTTATAATCAATTAATTCAAACAATGTTTTAATTGCTTTTAATAAAAGAAGCAATTCGATTTTCGTAAAATCGAACGAGCATGATAATTTCTATTAAACATATATATATATAACAATTATATATATATTAATATATTAATCATATGTTTAAATATATATTATATAATCAGCATTACATTGTATATATAAACATATTATATATATAAACATATGTACAAAGTCAGCATGCATTAATATAACACATATATTTAATTAACACATCACATGCATATGTACACAAAACGTCATGCATATAAATTCATAACAGAATGCACAGTATACATTTACACTTAACACCACACATATATAAAATATGCACAGCATACATATATGTACATATGTATCATTCATGCATATCACATACATACATATCAAATATATATGTTTAATTAACACAGCATGCACCCACATATGTTTATACATATACACTGCACCATATTTATATATAATACAGTTTACATATATTACACACACCCATATATATCATATATATATATATACAGATAACATGTTATGCAGCAACACGCACCTCAAGTCACGGCGACGGCCCGACGACAGTTCCGGCACGCCGACAGCAGGTAGCTCGATGAGTGGGAACCACTTAGAGATTTCTAGGTGAGGGAGTTCAGTGAACTCATCATATGAGCACCTACTTATGTATGTCGATGTCCAGACACCGTGACCGATGAGACGCGATCCACATACACTA
>BMAC01000579.1:420713-431189 GCA_014905375.1 Phtheirospermum japonicum
CCAAAATACCATTTTTAATTAATTAATGCATTTTTTTACATTATTACCATGCTGACATGTCATGATCTCAACCATCAAGATTATCCAATCTAATGGTCAAGATGAGTCCCTAGGTTCACATATAATGACGGGTTCTCATTTGAACCCATCCCTGTATATATATATTATCACCTATAACTGACACATATCATTACATATAACTGATACATATCACATATCATCACAAATAATTAAAATTCTAAATCTAAAATTTAAAATCCTAAAATAAAAAATATAAACCTAAAACGAAAAAGTAAACCCTAAAAATGGAAGACTAAACCCTAAAATAAAAAAATAAACAGTGAAATTGAAAATTAAACTCTAAATTCTAAATTTCTATCACAAATCATTACATATAATTCACACATATCATCACATATAGCTAACACATATCATCACATATAACTGATAGAATGCTAGATTTTTGTTGGGACCCTAAAATGGAAAATTAAATAAAAAAATGAAAAACTAAACCTTAAAATGGAAAATAAAACCCTAAATATGTAAAAGTAAACCCTAAAATGTAAAACTAAACCCTAAAATGAAAAAATAAACAGAAACTCTAAATTTTTGTCACGTATCATCACGTATAACTACCATATATCATAACGTATAACTGTCATATATCATCACATATAACTGAATACTAATATATCTTTACAGGGTGCACCTAGAAAGGTGCACCCAGGTGCACCTAATAAATTGCCCTCTTAGACATTATAAAAGATATTGATATGATAAATTAAAAAGCAATTATAAATCTGTGTAATGTGCGTGGTAAGTCCACTTATTATATGTTTCATATATGTGACAAAGACTTTCAATTCATTTAAGAGTTTAATACGTTGTTTGATACGTAAATACTTTTATTCCCTTTACGATTTTATTTTGGTTAGATATTATTTTAAGTTAGAGTCAATCCATTGTTTGATACATACTAGTTTAATAAGTCTTTTATTCGTTTTGTAGTATTATTTTCTCTAAATATTATTTTGACTTCCTTGCCAAATTTATTAAATATTAATTATTTAGAAAAGACTTTATACGTATCTTATTTGCTATTTAACTCGTATATTACTAGAGTTAGATTAGGTTGTAATTATCTTTCTCCTAGCATATAACTTTGTATGTTGCAAGTTTATGATTATTAGAAGTCTTAGGTTTTATTTTCTTTCATTATTAAAGTGAATTATATGCAATATATTATGTATCTCTTATTTTCTTCTTTTTGTAGGCCTCTTTTACAAGTAAAAATGCCAATATAAAGATGAGAAATTGCTCTACAACTCGATACGTTGAATACGCTGAGACACGGAGAACACACGGAGAGAAAAATTAGAGTTGAGAGTTGATAGCGTTTTATTCGACAACATCAATACCCATATGCATATGTTACTACCAGTGCTTTAAAATCGTCACCAACATCGTGTTGAACGAATTGTTTTTCTTCCATGCTTTTGGGTTTTTATTAAAATCCAATCGTGGAGATTGTGATTCTTAAATTTTGGAAGAGTAGTACTAATTTAGAACAATCTTAATCGTCAAGAATTTTTGTAGTCTTTACTAGTCGTTTATATTTTCAAGTGTAATTGTTGACACACTTTTTCTAGTAAAGAACTTTAACCATGAGGCACGACTATAAGGATTATTCCTTATAGTCAAAAGTTTTAAAAAATTGTGTGTTGTTATTTAGTTTCATTGACATTTAGTTACCCTCTTCACAAAAAACATAGTTTATTTTGATTGTTTTAATTCTAATCATTTCATATAGAACAAATTAACAAATGTGAGGCTTGCAATTCTTTCAATTGGCATCGTGAGCAGGCACTTGAAAACACTAGTGTTGATCCTGCATGGAAGCTTATAAATTCTTTGATTTATTTATGGGTCAAATACTTTACTTGAATTTAATCTTATGTGTTTTAATTCCACAACTATTGCTACAAGAGATGAAAATTTTGAGGACCCCAATGATGAGGACACTGAGGTTACTAAGGATTACGAGGAGTTGTATTATAACTGGGTCAATTTGGTTGAATATGCCAAATTTCTTACCAAGGAGAACAAGCAATTGAATCATGAGAACGGTGAGAAAAAATCATATATATCTCTCGTTTGGAGGTTCTTTTCATGATAAAAGATGAAGAACTTGGTAATGTTAAATCTAAACTTGACTCTTTTATTCCATCATTGGAAAACAAGAGTACCGTTAAGGATAAACTTGATGTGTTTTTTGTTTTTTTTTGGATATGATAATAAGTCGGATGCTCATTTTAAGACTCCTATTTTGTTAAACCAAAAGAGTCTTGTGAAACTTCGACTCTTTTAAATTAAAACAGGCCTAAAGCCTTAAAAAAATCAGAACACCATAAGCGTAAGTGTATTTATCATCATTGCTTTATTCCTGACCATATTAGACCTTACTGTCGTAAACTTAAAGGTAAAACTGCTAATAAAAGGTCTACTTGTACAGTGTTGGTCAGTATCAGCATTAACACAGACACCAAACACTCCTATAAATCTAAATATGTCTTGGTTCGCAAATCTGATGTTAAGTATAATTTTATTTATACTTATTTTAAGCATATGATTGCAGGGTCCTGGTATTTTGACATTGGTTGCTCGAGTCATATGACAGGTACTCGTGTGCTTTCGACAGAATTTGAACATATGATGGAGGAAAAGTGATTTACATAGTTGGATACCATGGGCAAATCATCGGTAAAGGGACATTAAATGTCGAAGACCTTCCAAAACTTCAAAATATTCTTCTTGTTGATGGTCTTATGGCTAATTTGATTAGAATAATTCAACTTTGTGATAGCAATATGAATGTGAGATTTGATAGTAAAACTTGTAAAGTTTTTGATGATTCAGATGTTTGCTTTCTTACAGTTATAAGGGTGGCAGATAATTGTTATCTTATTTATAAGGAATTTGTTACATTTGTTTTAAATATATGAATATTTTTGCTAAGGTTTGTAGTTAAAAATTTATTTAAACTCTATGCAAACTTTGTCCAAATTTCTCAAAACTCTATGTAAGAATAGTGCATTTGTAGGAAGAGGTTATGAATATAACAGGCTTTTCAATCTCAATGTAATGGTTGTCAAGTCGAATGCCAATAAAATGTATAACTCTTCCGTTTATATGCTTGAGTCTTCCATGATGTGGCATGGTAGACTAGGATGTGTCAATTATAATACCCTATACAGGTTAATGAAATTGAAATGCATATATGTTCTCCATTTTGATGCGAGCATAAGTGTGAAATATGTGTATAAGCGAAGTTAACTCGATTATCATTTCAGAGTATGGAATGAAATAACGAACCACTTGAATAAATTTATAGTGATGTGTATGATTTAAATGCCATACCGACTTGTGCTAGAAATAAATTCTTCATTACTTTTGTAGATGATTGCACTAAATCTTGTTACGTATATCTTCTGAAAAGTAAAGATGAAGCAATAGAGAAATTTATTCTCTATAAAAATAAAGTTGAGAATCAACTAAATAAAAAGATCAAGTTGACAAAGTGATAGAGGAGGTGAATATGAGTCACCTTCATTCAATATGCACATAACAATAATGCTTATCGGTTTCTTGTGCATGAGTCTAAGTTTGAAGACATCACAAGAATACGATAATGGAGTCACTAAACACTTCATTCTTTGAACATGTGTTTCAACTTAAGTCTGAAATGGAATCCAGTTCCATTAAAAGGAATGTGGAAGAAATGTAAAAAGAATAATATGAAAACGTTGAGGTACAACCACGTAAAAGCAATAGAGTTTTGTTAGATAAGTCCTATGGTCTAAATATTCTAACTTACATGGTTGAAACTAAACCTCAAAGTTATTCTGAAGTAGTGAGCTCTTCGAAAGGACCTATATGGAAAGAGAAAGTTAAAAGTGAAATTGATTTCATTTTGAAAAACCACATACGGGAACTAGTGGATCTTCCTCGTGGAAGCAAACCATTAGGATATATGTGGATTTTTAAAAGAAAAATGAAAGCAAACAGAACAATTGATATGTATAAAGCCAGACTTGTAATTAAAGGTTACGAGCAAAGAGAAGGCATTGAATACTTTGATACATATTCCCAATAACTAGAATAACATCCATTAGGATGGGATGGTCTCTCTCTCTCTCTCTCTCCCCCCCCTTTTCAAGACCAAGCAAACTGCAAGGCCCGAAACTACTTTTCAATTTCAATAGCCTTTTCGACCTGGTTGCTACTACTACTGCAGAAAGGGGAGTTCACAGCGCCTCATTAACGGCGGTTATTATAAAACTGTCGTAGAATCCTACATTCTACGGTGGTTATCTCAGAATCGCCTTAAGAACTCACATATTCCACGGTGGTTATATGTGAACTGACGTAAAAACTGGAGGCCAGCTTATTTTAACGTCGGTTCACAAATAACTGTCGTAAAAACTTATTCATTCTATATAACTTCTTGGTTGACAAATTTTATGTTTGCTGACTCTACAGAAGCTGGTACATCATTTGAAACTGGATCTAGAAGGAGCAAAAGAATTAGAATGAGACCTCTGGAATTCTGGAAAGGAGAGAGACTCTTTTATGGACCTGTTCGATTAATGTTTAATTTCTGATTAGGAGCCTATTACATTTGGACAAGCCTCATTCGTTTTTTTTTCCACTCATTGATCAAATCAGGTATTGTGCAAAAAATTATATTTTTACCTCGTTTTTGTAGGCAAGAAGCTATTAGGAGTAAAGTATATATCTCCAGGGAAGGGTAATGGGAAAATGAAAGTGAAGCCGTTTATCTTGTCTGAATCAGCGAAATTCAAGGAGGAGCTTGATAATATTGTAATTCACACTTGCAAGTCGGGTGACAATTTATGTTGGGAGTCAAGATCATGTCAAATCTCGCAGAGTTCACATCCGTCTTATTATTTGTATCAAGTGTCCGACTCCTTGCACAACTTATTATTGTCGTATTTTTCGATTAACTCGAAATGACCTAAATATTTTATGAATATGTATCCTACAGACACTTATTCGTTTTAATAGAAAATCTGGTTTGTTTTTACTGAAAGTATTAGATTTTTTTTTATAATTGTGTTTGTATTTAATTTGTATTTTCATTTCTTTCTTTTTTTTAATTTTTTTACTACTTTCTAGAAGGTATTTTCAAGAACCGCCGTAAACTGTCTGTTCTGGTAAATAGACTTTCTAGAAGGTATTTTTCAAGAACCGCCGTAAATTTTTACGGTGATTCTCAAACCGCCGTAAAAATTTACGGCGGTCGATTTAAGGGCGGTTCCAAAACCGCCGTGAAAAGTCTCCCAGAATTGCCGTAAAAAGTTATTTCTGCAGTAGTATACTATCGGGCGGCCCAATAACAGCCTTATGTAGCTCGCCGTTTCCAAGATCAATTCACGAACCAATCAACGATCATCTTCGCACCAATCAAGCAACACAACGCTGCAAAATATATAGATATATGTAATTGGTGCTCATCCATCCATAAGAATATATACACAATAAATAACTATATGAGACAATATAAAGTGTATAAAAGTACACATTTAAAACATTAATTACCACACTATTTCTCGCATATCAAACTCCCCCAAACTTAAACCATATCTTGTCCCCAAGCAATTTAGAAATAAAGCACAAGACATACAAGAAAGATAAATCGAGAAAAATAAGTGGCTATTTGCTCAGGTCCTCACATTATCTACGCACTAGTACAATATTTAAATTTCTCAAACGAAATCATCTGAATCTAGACACTCTTATATTTCTATAAAAGTGTTTCACGTATCCACGAAAGTGACCCCAGTAGGTTGGCAATCCCTTCGTAGGTTTGGCTACTGAATTCTACAGATCAGGATAAAAAAACCGAAGAAAAATACGAAATAAAACTTGATGATTTTTTACAACCCGAGACTGATTCTAGGGTAAATAGATGGTCGAGTTAGATGCCAGTAATGCCTACATGCAGAAATATCGGTTTATCATCATATTGTACACTCCTATTCATCGTGATTAGTCTGATTACTCACAAAAAGCTTGCTAATGTCTTCAGTCACACGCAGAGGTCCATGCAATATATATATATATATATATATATATATATATATATATATCGTATATAGCATTTGCAAATCCATGTAAGAATGTTCAGATTTAAACCAAGAATAATATTTTTTGACAGTGATAAAAATTGTGTCGGATAATTTACAAGCAAACAAGAAAAAAGATTTATTTCATCTACAACTAAAAAAAGTGACTAACAAGAAATCTAATAAAATATATAAGAAAAGCAAAATACGATTTAATGCTGAATCTCATTTTTCAATTAAAAAAAATCTAAACAAAGACTCATGAAATCTAAACATTTTATATAGAAAATTAAAAAATTATGATTCGCGCATAGTAGCCAAGTTAAAAAATAAAATCCCAACAAAATAACAATCTCTATGGTCAGTGAACGAACCTAATTACTAAATAGTATCATTCGCACGTGACAACGGACAATTCCTAGCGTCGTGATTCATCTCTTGCTTGTATTTACTGCACATTCGAAGGGCCTTTTGAATATTTTCAATCGCTTTTTCTTTATTTGACTTCACACGGCTTACGACGGTACTACAACTACCTTTGGTTTTCACAGGTTCAAGTGGGAGGATGTTGACATCATCTGGTGCGGAGGCCCCGTAGAACTTCTCAAATAATTTTCGCTTGCTGGACACAACAACGAGTGCGAGGTCACCCGACTTGAATGCTTCTTTCAGATCCATTATACCGCGTACATTTCATTCATTATAATTGTGTCTCAGTCGATTAATCCAAGATAAGAATAGAACTCGGACACCATTTGATTGGACAACAACTTATTCTTATCGATCTCAATGCATTGGTAAATGACATCACCCCTGGTGTCGTGTAAAGGATTCGAATATGCAAATTTCGTCCACCAACTAAGTACATATTTCTCTGGTATAATATCCAAAACTAAGTCTTTGAAAATAACAAAAACATGACGACACAATAAACTATATCTCACAAATGCTTGCAGTTGAATGTATACATGTCGTCTAATTTGTTGAACACAGCGGTAAAAGAGCCGTTACCACTATCATCAAACTTATATGTGTGACAACTATGGTCATCACAAATACTCGTTACACGACATTCAAAACAAGCTACAACAATCTCGATCTACACATTAATAAATGTCTTGTCGGTGTACACTGAGGCAGCATGTTTTTCAAGTTGTAAATGTGTTTTTAGCTAAGGACTAATGACTCGTCCACACTGTTCAATTTATCATGAGCATGCCGCTGTTCATCTAATGCACTTTCAAAAAGCATGAAAAATTCAATCAAATTAGCCTTGGGGCGTGCGTACTTGCCCGAAAACCATTTTCACTCTCGGACATTGACGTCGTCTTGAATAGTCCACTCATCGGTAAATCCTTAAAAAATGTTGGAATCCACCTTTTACGCATCGCATACATTTTCTTGAACCATTTGTGATCGTTCAACCCAAACTCAGTCATCAAGTTGTTCCATTGTCCTTCGAACTCATGTGGCTCGATCAATTCGAACCACGCTGCATTGTTTAGCCTTCTGTTAAAAGATGAATCCATTTTTATATGTGTAGGCAGTTTTTCTGACAGTTTAGACATTATTTGCCACATGCATAGACGATGAATCACACCTTCAAAGACACTTTCAATTGCGATCTTCATTGCCGAGTCCTTATCAGTTATTCTGATTCTTGGGCTTGTGCACAAGCAATGTTTGAATTTTTCAAACAATCAACTGTACGAATCGACATCCTCGCTCGATAATAGAACAACACCAAAAGTTACGCATTTACCATGGCTATCTTTTCTTGTGAAGGGTGCAAAAATCATATTGTACCTATGCAAAAAAAAAAAAAATATGATTTAAAAATATAATAATATAGTAATTACTGTTGAATATATAACAACTATATATATAAGATATCGACAAAAGCAATCAAGATATCACGTGTAAATAACAAACGTGGGTATATATGATATCAGACTACATGCTTGTTTGTCGAGTATGTAGCATCGAATGAGACAACATCTCCGAATCGGGCAATATTCCTCCTTGCAATCGGGTCACACCAAAAAAGATGTGTCAGTCTGTCTTGATCATCGACGGCATAATCGAATACAAATGCTGAACACACACCACGCCTCCTAAAAAGCTTATCCAGAATCATTTGTACATCAACTCCAACTACATATGCTTGCAAATCATGAGCAAAGTTTTTAAAATCAACGCTTGTGCAACCGATATTAGAGTACCCGCCGAAAAATTCCTTAAATAACCTATACGAATTCGTTGCTCCTATACTGGCTCTAGCACAGTTTAAGACAAAAGTCTGATGAACGTCATCTAAATTCCTATTCTATGTATGGAATTCTTTATAACATTCGGATACCATATTATGCGTATGACGCTCTGTGAATAGATCAACAATATATACTTTGTTGCCATTAAATTTAAAAATTATACGAGCCATGCAATCAACACGCTTTAACACTCTGCGTCTCTTTTTCTTCATACAAATTCCATTATCATCAACCTCATTATCCATGGTATTATTTTTTTCCCTCTTTGCTGCAATATATGCATTTTTGTATTATAGTATAACTGTCGGCAGCCTTCTTATGGCCCCCAAGACGGACATCAAAACCACAAACAGTCGCATATGTCTTGTAAAATTTAATTCCACCCTCAAGTGATGTAAACACCTGCCCATCGTATGGATTAACGTTGGGGTCGCAAATCGGGATGTAGTACTCTATCTTCCCAAGAGATATCTCAATACGGACGGTCTCCCCGGATAAATTTTTGTTACCTGTAGAAAATCATGAGTGTCGGTTGTGATGTGGTGCTCGAATTTTTATGTTAGTTTATAAAACCTCTACTGCTAGAAATAAGAGTTTGTTAAATTGCATGCTACCCCTACTGCATGCTAAAATACATTTGAATTAAGTTCGACTCAAATATAATGTAAACTTGCGTGCTACCCCTACTGTCAGTTGGTGTTTACGTTTGAATAACTACACCTACTGCATGCTACAATACAATGTGTGAATTTTTTTTTTTGACCAAAACATAGATGAGCATCTGGCAGTAAGTTTTTCTTTGGCAAAACACAAGCTTCATAAACCTCGCACTTTTCACGGGTGAACTTGACACTGAAACCGCCATCACAGAGTTGACTAATGCTTATCAAGTTTGCCTTTAAACCTTCAACCAGCAACACATTCTCCAGTTTTCCAATACTAGGAACATGAAGCGTTCCTTGGCCAATGATTTGGCCATTTGCACCTCCACCATATTTTACCTTTCCTCCTTGAAATCTGACGATGTTAGAAAGTAGATATTCAGAGCCAGTCATGTGCTTGGAGCAACCACTGTTGAAGTACCAGGCTCCGGGAATGTGAGATTTCAGGGATGTATAGATCATATTGCATTTGATCTCATTCTTTTTGACCCAGACCTGTTTGACTCTGGTGTCAATTCTGGTGTTAGAAAAGCGGGATCACGGAACTCAGCAGACAACTTCGACCTTTTAAAATGATTTTGCTTGCCAAAAAGCTTCCAAAAGTACGGTTGTATGTGACCTGGTTCACCACAGTGATGGCACACATATTGTCTTCTTCTCCTCTTATGACGCTTGACCTTTTTCAATTTCGGCTAGACTCCGACATTTGTTGAACAGGCTTGTATCCAATCCCATGTTTCAAAGAATCTGGGATACTCAGTTCCAAAATTTCATCGAGCTTTGCCTTTCCCTTGTTGAGGTTTATGAGGGTTTCTTGAACCTTCTTCAAATCGTTCTTCACTTATTCTAGCTCAGCATCCTTTTTAGTGAGGGACGACTCCAATCGGGAAATTATATTTAGTTGATCATCCTTTTCTTAAGTCAGTTTGTCCACCTTGATCATAAGAGCCTTGACTTTGAGTACTTGATTTCCCCAAATATCAAATAATTGTTCATACTCAATGCTCAACTTCTCGTACTGATCAAGAGATTCATAAGCCTCAGCATCCATAGCGTCCTACAAAATAAGGATCAGTAAACTTAGTATGTCAAGTAACCCGCTCTGATACCAATTGTAGATTCGTAGGACCTATGGTTTTGAAATAAGTATCAGTAAAACGATGTTTCTTTCGGTGTTACAATCACCGAAACTAACATCAAACAATTTCAGAGTAATAAACAACAGTTTTAGAAAATAAATATTAAGAACGATGTTAACAACATCGAAACGAACATCACACAAAGTTAAAACGTGCAGCAGAATAAATATTAAAAGATGAACACAACAATTTAAATTTCGTTCGTAAGTAAAAGTACTTACGAACTTGGGTATACAAACCCGAAAACTATATTACTTTT
>BMAC01000579.1:431214-464338 GCA_014905375.1 Phtheirospermum japonicum
TACGTGTGATTGTGAAGCTTGATTTTTAGAATAAGATGGCTTAATTCTTTGTTATTTTAGGATAGTATGGAGTAATTACATATAAACTCTTTTCCATTAATATAAATATATTGATAATATAATTCATGCGATTATATTGGCCATATAAGAATCTTAATCTAGGTAAATTCACGTGGGTTCCTGGTTCCACACAAGGAATTAGTTTCCCACAATGATCCTAATCATATATATATATATATAGTGTAGTATATAGTATATATATATATATATAGTTATATATAGATATATATATATATATATATATATATATGAGTTACAGTGTAAACCTTTCCTTATTTGTGAACTTAGGGACCAATCCACACCACTAATGAAATCAGATCAATGGTCATAATTAATAGATGATTTTAAGTTGACTTTAAGTATATTAGGGTACAATGGTCTTTTTTACCCAATTAAGAGGTGATTTCAAGCATAATTAATAGATAATTTATTTCCAATTAATAGATAATTTATTTTCAATTAATATATGATTTCCATATAATAGATACCATTTTTATCATGCAGTTTATATTCACTCATTTCCATTTTTCCAATTAATAGATGATTTATTCTCAATTAATAGATGATTTCCAATTAGTAGATACCATTTTTATAATCCAATTTATATTCACCTGAATTACAAATTTGTGGTGCTCTTATATACCAATTAAAAGTGTTTTGTACATATGTGATGTTATACTTTATTATATTCAATGGTCGTACTTTTATAAATTTATGGTTCTTTTCTTTGTTTTACGTAATCAGTCCTAATATATTGAAAGCATTGTACAAATACCTTTGAAAGCACTGTACACATACCCTTCAAGCAGTATATACCTAATCTGAAAGCACTATACACATACTTTGGAATCACTGTACACAGACCTTGAAACCACTATACATATACATTGAAAGCGCTATACACATATTTGAAAGTACCGTACACATATTTGTGAGAACTCAAAACACATTCACGTAAAACAAAAGCATTGTACACACACTTGGAAAGCACTAAACACATTTCATAAATTAATTCTATTTATGTGGTAAAAGTACATTTCTAAGCTCTGGTAAATCTCATTACTCGTTGATTTAAACAATTTGTGTGCACAAAATCAAATACAAGAATTGTACGAATCACGACAAAGCACCAACATATTATACTCAAATCATTGAGGATACATAAAGAAAGCAATACTCATCCAGGAACATTTAAACATAAAGCACTCTTTCATTACCAAACACATACAACCCATGGTTCATACAGCTTCAAAATAATGACTTGAAGAATCATAAAAAAGCACCATTATGTTGATAAAGAAACTCCAATTGCAATCCGATTCAGTCCAAAAGTCCGCACATCTTGGCAGACCAGACAAATTGGTGATGAACTCAAATATGAGATCTAGGATGTTGTCATTGAGAAATTCAATTGAGATTTTGTTCTATATTCGAGTTAGAGAGGGGTAGCAGATATTTTAGAGGTTTCGTGATGATTGATGAAAAATATAATTAACCTAATGCTAATTTGTCCGTGAAAATAATTAAATCGACGCTAAAGAGATGAAAATTGAAAGAACTAATCTTCATAATGGTAGAAATATGGAGAAAATAAATGGTTAGAGAGAAAATCTAAGATAAAATAAAGAGAAATGGTAGGTTTGATTTTTGGTTTGTGAAATGAAAATATGGAGGGAGACGTGGGTATAAATAATGCATACTTTAAAAAGACTCTCATACCCTTACATGCTAAAAATGAATAAGATCAGTAACAAATCTTGGCAACCGATTTGTTTTTATCTAATGGCTGTTAAATGTCCCTAGGTTCACAAATAAGGACGCGGTTCTCATTTGAAACCAATATATATATATATATATATATATATATATATATATATATATATATATATATATATATGTGTGTGTGTGTGTGTGTGTGTGTGTGTGTGTGTGTGTGTGTGCACGTGTGTACGTGTGCGCGCACGAATCTAGTAAATTATGATTAAATATTATATGTGGCTTGAATTTACTAAATTTGATGGACTTGGTAAATCTGTAAATAGATGCACCCTAGAAAAAAAAAATAAAGTAAATAATTACAGTGAATTATTAGGTGCACCCTGTAAATATATATTATCATTCAGTTATATGTTCGAATTGTTTGTTGACACGGACAAAGTCAGGGAAAACCTCTGAAATTATTTCAATATTGAATATGATAGTTATAAGTGATGATATATGGTAGTTATACGTGATGATATGTAATAAAAATTTAAAGTTTAGGTTTATTTTTCCATTTTAGGGAGTGATTTTAAATTTAGGGTTTAATTTTGCATTTTTAGGTTTAGTTTTTTAATTTCTTTTTTATTTAATTTTTCATTTTAGGGTCCCTAAAAAAATCTACATTCTATCAGTTTTATGTGATGATATGTCCTAAATTATATGTGATGATATGTGATAGAAATCTAGGATTTAAAGTTTAATATTTACTTTCGGTGTTTAGTTATTTATTTTATGGTTTAGTCTTCCATTTCAGTTTTTCGTTTTAGGTTTATATTTTTCATTTTAGAATTTTAAATTTTAGATTTAGAATTTTAATTATTTGTAATGATATGTATCAGTTATATGTAATGATATGTATTAGTTATAAGTGATGATATATATCATATAATACGATGATAAATTAAATTAATGGGTCACAATTATATGCGACGATAAACTAAATTAATGGTGCACCTTGATACATGATACAATGACTCGTGAATTAAGGCTTGAGCTTGAGAAATAGAATAATCATTCAGTTCTTCAGATATGAATGGTTCTGTTTCATTCTTCCGATGGCCATAGTTTTAGGGGTGACACAAATTTTTGAAAATTTTGTATAAAATTTATTTAATTGTTAAGTTTTAAAAGATATGTCTTTATTCGTGGCATTGTTACATTTACTTAGACCTTGAACTCTATTTAGAGGCATTATCATACTACGATAGGTAATGTCAAGTTTCCAGCCATAAACTTGGACATATCATTAAAACAAAATTTATTTTGAGAGTAAAATGTAAATTTATAAAGTTTTCTGGGATTTTTATAGCATTTTCCCGTTCTTTCATCTTTTAAAAGCCTTGAGGGCAATTATGTCATTTTATGCCAAACACATTGTTTTATCCTCTTTTTGTCAAATGTTATTTGCACAAATATTTTCGCTTGATGGGTTCAGTTGTTAGTGATTTCCCCGTGCACCTTGAGCTTGAGAAATAAAATAATCATTCAGTTCTTCAGATATGAATGGTTCTGTTTCATTCTTCCGATGCCTACAGTTTCCGCCACCGAAATCAATTTGAGTTATTACAGCTAAAAGACAGCCTACAACCGTTGATACGCCGCCGTTGCCGAGGGCATATGCCGTGTCCCCCGTGAAGTGTGAACGAATGCTTGAGCTTGAGAAATAGGTTAGTAAATATTAAATTGTATTGATATCTCATGTAAACATGTTGCATTTGCGCTTCCCCCATTTTCTCTCATAAATTGACAATCCGAATTTTCTTTTCCCCCCATTTTTTCGCTAGGCCTGCTAAATAGTAGTAAAATCATCTCTCAATAGTGAAAAGTCAAACGAAATGATCGAATCGAAAATGTAATCTTCTAGAAGAAAACATGAAGTTGCATTTGATTCTCACACACATGGAATAAATATAACAATACTTTTAGTGCATCATTTGACATTTGCAGACACCCCTGTTTTCCTGTTTTCTCATGCCTGTTTTATTGCAATCACTGGTCATATTGCACAACAATTATGCTCGTTTGCAGCATTCAAAGATTCTAGAAGATGTTAGCACACATGAGTCTGTTCTGAATAAAATATGCAACACAAATTTATTATCACTATTAATTTATACCGTATGCAACTCAAATATCACATACTTCATAACGAAGTTACAGAATCTGAATGTAATTATAATACAAATAAAACACTCTAAGATTCTCTACACAAAAATCTTAGTCGCCTCCTCGGCTAGTTACAAAACCATATAATGCCTTTTTTTTTTCATCTTTTCTGGAAGTTGAGCGTCTTGATAGAATATGCAAAGATGATAGTGAAAAGAACCACGAATCCGAGAAGTACACCCGCAACTAAACCAAGCATGTCTCTTTCGAACCCAAAGTAGTTTCTCAAGAAATTCTCAACTGTTTCTCCAGAATCCATCACATCTCGAACCTCACCATATTGTGTAATAACGAAACCGTACAAGGTATAAGCCATCGGAGTTGCCCAGTAATACCATCTCCACCACACCGGGATTCTCTGTTTGCAACAAAGTTCACAAAAGTTACTTAAGTGAAATTGGTTTCAGTTTCATGTATGTGTGTACATATATATCTCAGTAGAGCTACTTACAGGTCGTGGAACAATAAATCCACAGAACAAATTCCAGAGGGCGTAGAAGAAAGACGAGATAATAGAAGCAACGTTGTGGTTGGGAGTGACGGCCACTGTCATCATGCCGTAGAGGACAAAGTATAACAACGTGAAGAACAAGAAATATATGAACCAAAAGAACTTTTCGGCTGTCCAGTCGAATCCCATCATCGAGTAAACAATGAGTCCGTATATTATGGATTGGGTGAAGACGTACGGGATCTCAATGAGAAACTGCAAGGAAGAAAGAAAGAAAAAATATGGTTGAGTAACTTTTTAATTTTTTTTTAAGAGTGTTGAGACTATTGGCAGTTTAACATTACTCACTTGTGAGAATGCGTATGGTAAAGCCGAATACATTCCAGCTGCTTTTTCTCTGTAAAACACTGTTCTTTCAATAGCCACCACGGGTTGTACTGTCGAACCGTATTGGAATCCCAAGAAGTTGACAGCGGCGTACATAGAACCCATAGCGTTAAAGAGATCTTGTTGAGTGTTCCTATGATTTTACGAAATTCCAGTAAGAATCAGGAAAAAAAACTAATCAAAGTGTTTTTCGGGCCAAATGTTTGAGTTTTTTTTTTCTTCCTTACCATCTTGAGCCAAGATCCCAAAACATTGTTCCGAAAATAAGGGCAAGGAATGTTGTGAACAAAAATCTGACAGCCGTGTAAGGAGGATTGCGCCAGTAGGACCAATGTTGTTTCCATAGACAAGCAATGCATTGAGTGAGGAAAGATTGTGAATATTTGGTGGGGAAAAATAGATCCTTCGTGCCAGGGCGTGGGACGCTTAGTTCCTTGATTAGAGCTTTGTTTCTCCTGGAAATTTTGGAATACTCATGATTATTGAGTTGAATAACAATGTTTGGTTGTAGAAATTATTGCATTATAATTATGATTTTTAGGCTTACATGTATAAATCTGATTTCTTGTAGTGTTCGGTGAATTCCACTCCCAAGAGTAGTTCTTGTGCCGAAGTGGTAGCTTCTAACATCCATGTAGCTGGATTGTAACCGTCCTTAATCTTTTGTACTCCTTGGATTCCTTCAAAGTACTTGATCAAATGGGTTGAGTGGCGACCCAACGGTCCAACGTATATTTCTTCTCCTCCTCGTTTCATCAAAAACAACTGCAAATTCATTTTATTTTAGAAACTCATGGAACCAAAATAGCATCAATTAAATGTTCTTATAATTTATTTAATAAAGTGCACCTCATCAAATGCTTCAAAAATGTCGATGCTAGGCTGATGGATTGTGCACACAACGGTTCTTCCTGTGTTGACAGTATTCCTAACCGTTCTCATCACGATTGCAGCAGCTCTTGCGTCGAGCCCCGAAGTTGGCTCGTCCATAAATATGATGGAAGGGTTGGCTACAAGTTCAACTGCAATTGTAAGCCTCTTTCGCTGCTCGGTTGAGAGACCATTGACACCTGGCAACCCAACTAACGCTTCTCTCAGTGGATTAAGTTCCACAAGTTCCATTACTTCCTCAACGAACATCTACAAGTAGAATAGAAAACAAACATCATTATTACGCATGAATCCTCAAAATGACAATACAAATGTCTCAGCTTACATACCTTTCTAGTTTGCGCATCAATATCTCGAGGCAACCGTAGCCATGCTGAATAGACAAGAGACTCATAAACGGTGACATTTGGAGAGTGGATATCAGTCTGCTCACAATATCCGGAAATCCTAGCGAATGTAGCTTGGTTCTTTGGATAACCCGATATTGTGATATTCCCTTCGATATATCCTCCCGTTTTCCTTCCGGCTAACACATCCATAAGAGTCGTTTTACCAGCTCCACTCACACCCATCAAAGCTGTAAGCACACCCGGCCTAAAAGCTCCACTTACACCCTTCAAGAGTTCCAGTTTATCTTCGGTGACTCCCTGAGCTTTCATTTCCTGCCAGCCAGAAAACACACTATTAAATTTCAGACACATTGATTTCTTTGTTTACAGTTAGTACTAACATACCGATGGCATGTCAACCGAATATCTGATGTCATCAAATGTGATTGAATGTGGTTCAAATGGTAGAATCATTCCTTTTTTCTTATCCTTGTTGGTTTCAATGGCATCGGTATGAGTATTTGCGCCATCTTCATTTCCTTCTGGTAATACTGCTTGAGGCTTCTCATAAGCTGCACCATTTTTTAAGCATTATCAATTGCTGAACATAAGTGTTAGTATATATATACTGGAAAATTGTAATTGTAGAAAAAAACTCACGGTCGAGGTATGCAAGAGCCAAAAGGAAGAAAATGTTAAATAGAAATACGAATCCGATGACAGCCGCAAGTCCTAGCCAATACCAGTACGAGTCGGGAAAGAACCCTCGTGACCGCATCACGAGCACTCCCAATTCGCTCCCATTTACTATCTATAAGGAAATGATCGCCTCACGATTAGACTATGTAAAAACACGCATGCAAACAATCATTGATTGCATTCGACTTACTCTGCTCCAACTGTTCCCCGTGAATTCATTAACAAGAATCGCGTTCTGAGCATACATCAACGGAGAGGTCCAGTATCCCCACAACCACCAACCCTTTACTTCCTCTGTAGCACCAACCGGAATCGTGATCAGAAAAAACGGAATCCCAGTTCTATTCAAAGAATATATGATAAATTTCAACAATTAAAAAATACCTCGTGATAGAACAAAGCCACCTAATGCAAATAGCATGAGCAAAGCAAACAAGCCGAACGTGTTTGCAATGATCATGTTTCTACCGGCTGCTCCGATAAATCTGAACAATGATAAAGCCGACTGGTGAACGAATAAAAGCAGAAGGTACTGCTTCATCAAGCTGCAACAAAGACAAACTCTAGGTTAGTAACTGTTATTACTTGAGAGAATCGACTAATTAATTCACAAGTTTCTTAACAACTCTTATATACCTTCGAATATTAGGATCAAATCCGATCACATAGTAAGTGAGAAATGTCCATATAGCGACTTCAAGGAAGGTGATTGGTATTTTCAATAGCCACGAGGGTAGACCATACGCCCACGCAGGAAAAAAATACATATCCCTTTGTTTGTAGAAAACGGGAAGCTTGTAAATCGTCATAGCAAGCTCTGACATACCATTGAACATAACCATAACGACGGCGAAAAACAGAGCGCCAGTGTACACACCTCCGTCTCCTATATTGTTTTTACTCATCTCGGTTCGAAAGAAAACCGTCATGGCGATAAGCGACATAAAGGTAAGCTGAAAGATCTTGAAGAAAAAGACAAACGAGTTTCTCTTCATCAACAAGATTTCCCTTTCGGTGCACGCTTTCAGGAGTTCCTTTTTTCCAAGACCGTACTTTTGAGTCGTCAACGCAGCCGGATGGCTCTTGGTCTTATCAAACGGAACTGCCAGCTCATCACTGAGCCGTTGGCCGAAAACATACGACTGGAACGCCTTTGCAAATTCGCTGACCGAAACAAAACGGTAAGCCACATCATTACGTGCCCAGTATTGCTGCTGATCTTTCTTCGACGTTACCTGCTCAGTAATTTCTCATTAGAACCAATTAAATTATATATATCTACATCTATACCTATATCTATATAACTTTTCTTTTGCTTACTTCTTGCAAGAAGTCGGCCACTCCTTTTCTTTGTGGGCATTTGAAACCCATGGATTCGAAAAAGTCTAGCACGTTTTCTCGAGGGCCCTGATAAACAACCTGGCCATCGGATAAGAGCACAATGTCATCGAACAGATCGTAGGTCTCGGGCGCTGGCTGAAGGAGTGAGATAAAAGCGGTGCCCTTCATAATGTGAACGTATTGTCGAAGCATATTCACTATTTGGTAAGTTGTTGAACTATCGAGCCCGGTTGATATCTCGTCCATGAAAAGTGCCTTTGATGGTCCAACAAGCATTTCTCCTGTATTTTATTTTTTCAAATTTCAGAAAAGCTTTAGCATATACTATACAATTGACTAAAAAAGTCGTCATTTTCATTTTAGCACATGGATATGATATATATATGATTTGTTTACCAGTTGTGACACGCTTTTTCTGTCCACCGGAAATTCCTCTTATCATTTCATCTCCAACCAAAGTGTCAGCACAAACATCGAGACCTAAAACCTTAAGAACGTAATCTGTGACAACACTTGCTTCATCTCCTTCGGTGGCTGCTGCCTATATTATTATTAGAAATGGCAACGTGAATAAGTTTTGTGTATAGAAACATATTCGTATAGGAAATGCAAATCGTTCCAGTACAGCATAATTGAATATTTATATATATTTTTTTGTTTGTCTGCTATTTCAAGAATTACTCAAATTTGTTGACTAGTTTTTGTTAACAATTTGATTTCGAAATTAATTTCAATGGTTTAATTTTAAACAATTTGCTTACAAATGCATACTAAAAATTAATAAATATTTACCTTCATGTATATATCAACATCAGGATCTGGTTTGATATTTGCTGCTTTCTCTCTCCTTGACAATTCTGCAAGCATCTCTGTTCAAATCAAATTTAACAAAAAAGACACAATTAGTGAACATTAAACACAACAATTTAAGAGGACATAAAACCTCAGGATATTCAAATGGAACTTAGTTAAGGTACAAACCGTAGCGCGAGCCAACACCCTGGAATCTAGCAGAATATGCCAGAGTCTCTCTAACAGTCATTTCTCCGATATGCAGATCATGTTGGCTAATGTACGCTGCTGTTCTTTGCGGCACAAACTCATCCAATCCGTGTCCGTTATAAGTCACCCTACCGGAAACCTAAGTAAATATAAATAGTTACATTCATTAGAATCGTGTAAAAATTGGAAGATAAATTTTGATCATAAGTGACAAAGTTAGAAATATTTACTTTTAGAGTTGGATCTAGCTTCCCTGCCAAAGCCAGCAAAAGGGTCGTTTTTCCGGAACTTGGAGGACCTAAAAGCAAAGTCATCCTGCTGGGTTTAATGATCCCGCTTACATCCTTGAGGATTGTAAAAGGTTTCTTTCGGCTAGGAAGTATATGGAGAGAGTTCAAAATTCCCTGAAAATAATTACAAATAGCATAAAACTCAACATATATATAATTAATTTTGTTATAATTATGTATATATATGTTTATTTAATTCTCTATGTCTAACTTATTTATGTATTTTACCTCTATTATGTTGATGTTGAAATTGACAAAAGTAGGCAGAGCCCTGCTTGCACTATAGGCCTCTGCATCAATGTTTAGATGCTCAAACCTCACTTCAATTGTTGGCATATCAATCCCAACTCTGCACAACAACAAGAATAATTATCAATGATTATTCTAATTAAAAGATAAAATAAGAGAGTATAAAAAAAGATACCTGTCAATTCTGTTCCTGAGCTTTAATAGGAATTTCTCATTATCTTCTTCAACAGTGTTAACCAATCGCTCCACCAAAGTCCTCTTGTCATCAAATCCAAGATTATGAACATCTATCTCATTAGCGCCTTTTGATCCGAACAAAAGCCCTTTCCTGAGACGATCGAAAGTGGGCAGCTTTTCCAGGGCCGCCCATTTTAAGGCCTCTTCATCGTCTTCTTCGCGCGACGAACGTGAAAAGACTTCGATACCCGTGTTTCTCCATATATTTGAGCTGTTTGCCCTGTAACTCGTGCTTCCTTTACTCGTTGCTCTTAAGCTGTTACTAGCTTTATAAAGTTCACCCGCATCCATTCTTTCTAAACCTCCCAGCAGCAGAGTGAAGAAAAGATAACTGCTTTTTTTTTTTTTCTGGGTTAATTATTATTTTTATCCCCACTCTCTTCCGATGAAGATGCTGTGAGATAATTTAATGGTGTTTATGAATATGGTTATTAAAAAAGAAAAGAACAATGCTTTTTGAATTTTGCAATGTGAGAAATAAAAAGTTGGTGTCGAATGATGGAGGAGTGTATAAGGGTTATATAGCTGTGCATGTTTTTTTGTCAAGGCGGCCTTTGAATTTTCAAATGTAAGTTTTTTCTTGATCAGAAAGTTCGAATCATTTAAGAGAATTTCTATGGAGTTAGGAGATGCATGCCACCTTCTTTGACCCTTCACTGACTTGACATTTTTGCCTCGTCCTCCTATTTCACAATAAATATATGAAAAGTCGTTAAAAAAAAAGAAGAAAAAAAAAAAGTAAGAGTGAAAATAGTTGTTACAGCTGGAAATATGAAAATATATGATAAAGATATGTTTACATAAAAAATTGTAAAACTCTGTGTTTTCTCTTCCGAGGTTATTTGGAGAGAGTTATCTTGTGGGCCCAGAACATTTTCAACGTGTTTTAAAAGTATATATGCTTCTAGAATGCTAGACCAAGAGATTTCGTCCGTGTAGAAAAAATAAGCAAAGATTTAAAAGAACGTCAGCAATGAGATCCTGTACAAATGTAGCATTTAGGCGCTACACACCTAAATGCTATGTTTGCAACCGATTAACCTTGACACTTTTTTAAAACACCGTAATAAAATTACAAGTTGTAACATAGTATAAAAACTTATGTTAAACATAATCATAATCATGTTTGTACTTAAGAACAATAATTTTTTTCGATAATTCTATTTAAAATCATTTGTGAGGTCGTAGAACAGTAGGAGATATTATCTTGTCATTTAATATATATCTATAGTGATGGTTTTTGTATTCGTTAGATAATATTCTGAAAACTACTTTGTTAACACGCATAATAAGCGGGCATTGCAAAAAAATATATATATATAAAAACATTTATCAAAAAGTTTTATTAACTTCAAGAATATACATTTCAAAATAAAAACCTAAGTGGCATATATTGTATCAATATAAATATTTCAAAAGATAATATGAGTTATTTGTGATATTAAATTATAATACCAACATAGTATCAGTGTTTCGTATCAATATCATTATCATTTCAACGTATCTTATATGCTGGCCACTATTCAACATTTGATTTGTTGTATCTTCCGCGGCCTGCAATGTCCAGTGCCACATAATATTTGATTGTACTTAGATTATCTTTGATAAAATATTCTAAGTACATACTAATATTATCTTGTAAAATAATCTTAATTGAACTTTTTCTGGAAACAATTTATTAGATTATTTCTTAAAAAGATTATTTCACAATTATGCTAATTAAAAACTCATTTAAAAATAATGTAATTAAGAGTTAAGAATATGGTGAAATATAAAATATATTGTTCTCCTTATATAAAACTATAAATAAGTCATATATATTTAGTAGAAAAATCTAAATTAGTTATTTTAATTGAAAGACTGAATTACGTATGAAATAATATTAATTACAAAAAATATAATTATGAATATAATTAAATAAACTATTAAAAAGTTGTATTTATAATTAAAATATTGATTAGACTATTACACAATGCGATAAGATTTGAGAGTATGATATCTTTTGAATTTTTCAAGTATGTAACTAATAATTATTGACAAAGTTAATCTAAATATTAATATTTAAAATGGGATAATAATAATAATAATAATAATAATAATAATAATAATAATAAATTAGAAACGGTTGAAAATGTGACATCTTTTGAAATTTTCTAATATGTAAATAAAATTATTAACAAATTTAATTTAAAAATTAAAATATAAAATTATTTAATAATTCTAATAATTATTAAATATCTTAGATATGTACAAGGCACGAGTGATTTGTACTTTTTTGTACGCTTCTTGGTTACCTTTTTGTGTCGCGTTTACATGTGTTTTGTTTGCATTTACAGGTATTAGGAGTCGTTTTGGCCTATTTTGTTAGTTTTAGGTTTTTGTAACCTTTGTGCAGTTTTTAGTAGTTTTTTGTATATTTTTACTCTTTTTCGTACTTTTGGCCGTAGGATGACCAAGCGGAGCCCGCGTACGTTTGGAAGCGTTCCACTCGACTCGAGTTTGACGGGCAAGCAAGGATACATAGTGTGACCGAGGAGCGACAGCCGACAGACGTTTAGAGCGGAAACGAAAAACTGAGCTGGTGCAGTCGTTCCAGTCGATCGACTGAGCCAGCTTAAATTGACTGCTCGGCAGAAAGTTTGGCGTTGGAGGATGAAGCAGTCGATCGACAGCTTTCAATCGATCGACTGCAACGTAGGAATTTCTGAGGTTTTAACCCGTTTTTGATGATTTTGCCCCTACGTTTTTGTATATATAGGCCCAGCTTTCTCCATCCTTATCCAACTCTCCTTGGTGGAATTTGGACTTCTTCCATTTCCTCCAAGCCTTTACTAAATTCCCTTAAAGCACCAGGTGTTGAAGGGCTGTTCGCTTTGATGAAAACTTGCACTCCCAAGTTGTTTGGATTGTAGCAACTGAAAAAAGAAGGATCCGCACAAAGTAACTAGCAACAATTTGAAAGGGGAAAAATATCAAACTATGCTTGAATATTTAGTCGTTTCTACTGACAAAGTGTCTAAAAGGATGGTAATCGAAGAAAATAAAAGTTAATAGAGAGCGACCTGATAAGTTCAGGCCGCCTCGTCATATAATGCCTGACGACCTGAAAATGAGTGCAACACCAAGTCGCAAGGTTTGCGACCTGAAGATGAGTGCAGCACCAAGTCGCAAGTTTGGCGACCTCTCAGGTCGTACGAGAGGTCACCCAGAGATCGCACGTACAGCTAGCAATGGGTCTCACATGAGGACAACCTACACTACGTCAGCTGATGATGTCAGCCCTAATCTAGTACATCCATCTGTCAGAATGTACTGTAGCAATAGTGACCACACGATCTAGATGGACGTTACAGAAGTGTACTGTAGAAATCTTAGCCACATGTTTTAGGGTTACATTTATCTTACATGATACTATAAATAATGGCGACATTCCCTGTTGTAATCATTGAGAAAAATTTGATTGAATGAAATACAGAAAAGTTGAACATAAATTCTTTCCTCAAATATGAATTCTTCACTTTCTTTCATGGTATCAGAGCAGGTTTTTGCCTGATTCTGAACACCTCTTCTCCTGTCTTCTTTCTCTCCTTCCCTTATATCTCATTGAGGGTAACACCACTCCATCTCATGAGGCTCAAGTGAGCTCTCACTCTGTAATCCAGAATACTACTCTATCTTCTCAAAGCTCAAACTCAACAATCCAGCTGCAAAATCAGCTCATCTCAATCAAACAAAATGACTCAAATTATCTGCTTTGGAAAATGCAAGTTTACACAGCCGTCAGAGGATACGGGCTTGAAGGCTACCTCACTGGAGAAATCAGACCTCCATCTCTGATCGCCGAAGGATCTGTATACCCGGAATTCCTACTCTGGGTTAGGCAAGATCAGTTGTTAGCATCCTGGCTTCTCTCCTCTCTTTCTGAAAATCTACTTACCATGATGGTTGGTCTTGCATCTTCAAGAGAAATATGACAAACTCTGGAGGCTAACTTCTCCAGTCAAACTGCAGTTAGGAAAATGTAGTACAAGATGCAGCTCTCCTCTATCAAGAAAGAAACCATGAGCATCAGAGACTATGTCAACAAAGTCAAAACTTGCTGCGACATGCTAGCTTCAGCTGGTCAACCAATTTCTGAAGAAGACCAAGCAATGCATGTTCTCACCGGACTTGGAGGAGATTTTGACCCGGTGGTGGTAGCAGCTACAGTTCGGAGTGACTCACTCACCCTCAGAAACATTCTACCTATGTTATTAAGCTATAAAACCACACTGGAAGCTGAAAATGCATCAAACCTCATCAACACAGAAGGATCAAGCCCTACTATCAACATCCCCAATCAGTTTTCTGGTCCGAGAAGAGACACCTGGACTGGTACAGGAGAAAAACCGTTCTGGAATGTTCGACTTTCCAGAACGGTATTTGTAAAAACCGTTCTGGAATGTTCGACTTTCCAGAACGGTATTTGTAAAAACCGTTCTGGAATGTTCAACTTTCCAGAATGGTATTTTTACAAATACCGATCTGGAATGTACAACTTTCCAGAACGGTATTTCAAAATACCGTTATGGAAAATACTAAAAAAAATAAAATAAAAAAATTGGAATTCAATTATGCAAATTACAAATTAACCAACAAATACACCAAATTGGCCATAATTTCTCATTCATTATTATCAATCAAATAAATCACAAGAGATTTAGACAAACAGCTTAGAAATAAGTGATTGTCAAGTATTTCTAAAGATTACATTACAACAATCGTAGCTTTACAAAACCCTCATGCTAAAAAAAAAACACACACAAATCTCTAGCACAACAAGGCCAAGATTTTGCACAACAAGGCTGGATGATACCATTCTCGTCATCCTCTGGTCCAAGAATAAATGATTCCTTTGAAATAATCACTTATACCCCATTTCTACACATAACCAACTTCTGAGGTTAAGCCATTAATACCTTGCATCCGGACTGAGTTCAAAAGCCGCATCTCCTCGTCGCCTATTGCTAAACTTCCGATGGCGATAAAATTCTAATGCATTTTACACACCCAACAAATTCCCTGAAAAAAGTCAAATGTAACCTTTGAGTAGGTGGAATTTATAATTTTTTTTAAATATGTCAACGGAAGGATATGGATAATTTTAAAAGATAATATTTTTTGTAATTAGACTACACATATGAGATGGTATTTTGGTAATTAACCTAATATATATAACCTAATGTAATTATATACACACATCAATAACTTGATTAAAGAACTTACTCCCAGGGATCATTCCCAACAAGAAGAACATCATTCTCGAAATCCACATAGACGAGCTTCCATCCGGAGCTCAAGTCGTTGAGAAGGCCCTCGAGGCCAAACATACGCTCGATTTTAGAACGTGATTCGTCATAATTACCGAAGCCCGAGACGTCGATCAACCTGCCGACCGTTCTAGTTGAATCTGTCAAAAAATATTCCAAGTATAACAATGGTAACCATCGACTCGTTGCATAACTCAAGATAGCAATGGTTAAGCCATTGGAGATCTGAACAAGATTACACGGACTAAATCTTGTAAACAATTAAAGCACACTTAATTTAAACAATAAACCTAACAAACAACAACCATAGAGCGTCGAAATGCCAACCAAAATTGATTTTGTCACAGAATATCCAAGTATCTTTTACTTGTTGAAGAAATCTCAAACAAAATAAATTTAAAATTGAGATAATCACCTGCAAGCACCAGCAAATGACAGCTTATTTCATAAAATAATTGAAGATACGAAATTCCCCAAAGGGAATCAATAAATATGTTCTAACCGTGGTATTAATAAAAATATTGATTTGAAATAGTCAGCCGCTAATTATTAATAAACATACTTTTCAAAGCAAGTTAGAATGCAAAATGCGAAAAACTTTCTTCTTTTTTTTTAAAATTCTATATACCTAAAAATCTCACATGAAAAAAATGTCCCATGCAATAAAAAGAATTCACACTACACACCACCAATTTGAATGGGAAAAAAACACACAAATAAAGAAAAAGAGCATAATTCTAACCTGAAAAATGGCAGTGTAAAGCAAGTGAAAATTACAGTTTAAAAATGCCACAAAACCAACATCTTATTAAGCTGAGAAACTGACCGAATGGGTTAATCTAAAAAAAATAAAATAAAATAAAATAAAAKCTCACCCCACTAAGTCGTGATCTTCCAGGAGTTCGAAATATGGAGTAGTAAACGTGTCTTAGAGAGACCAACTCCACTACCTGCTCGTTTGCTCTTTGTGGTCTTCAAGCCACTTAGTTTATTCAGTACTTGATGACARTCTTGRAATAAATACTCAACTTTCTTGAAGTATATTCTCACGACCCCCAGGAGAAGGAAGGCTAGGATTCTATGTGTGACCACATGAACTTCATCATCAATAGGAAAGTCAGAAGGAAATTTATATACAAACGCAACCTCTTTCCAAGTCGAACTAGAACCGCAAGGCTTCATAGCAAATAACCAAGAAGTAGAGCCAGAGAAGAAGACCATATACATAATAGTGACAGATTAATATAACTCACAAAATCTTTTGATAAATAATAGTAGTCTGTAACATTCTTCAGAATCAGCAGTTATACAACTTCTGAGACATTCTTCACATCTCACGCGCAAAAATAATGAACCGTAAGAGTTAATTATCATGTAAATACCTACAAAGGAGTTTCTTTACCTGTATCTTCTGATATACTAGCCATAAACAATCCTCATTCCATGTTGATTCCACGCCGGTTACCTAAAAGAATTGCACATAAAATCACACCAGAAAAGAAAAGAAAAGAAAAAAAACTGCAGGTGAAAAAGATTTTTTTTCCCTCTTACCAGCATGGATCTAGCACCATCTTCTACCTTGCATCCGGACATCAAAATGGAGACTTGTGGTCATTTTGAACCTAAATAATGGCATTATGTGTGAGAAAGATAAGATCAATAATATAAAAACAACAACTGAACAATAATGTCTAATCACCTTACAATCTTGCTTTCTCCGGTCATGCTGGATTCATCAATGGCAAGAGAATGGCCACTCATCAAGACTCCATCGACAGGAACCTGTGAAGAACACACCAAAATAGTTTCAGATAGTAATGTATTGCTCACAAAAGCAACTAGACAACTCTATCAAATCATTTATTACCTGAACACCTATCTTGAGTGGTAGTACATCTCCAACCATAACAAAGATTTGCAGCTGGAAGTATTAATTTTAAAAAACTAAAAGTTTTAAAGTCAAATCAAAGTCTTGGGATTCCTGAGAGCTTATTCTAGATCTGCTACAAATTTATATCGTCACAAATCTTATTATGAAGGAAAGGAAATCATAATATACCTTGGATGTGGAATTCTGTAACTAATCATCATTTTGATTTGCATATCCAAGAAGCACCGAGTTATGAATGTCCAAAACATCAAATTCTGTTGTAAAATTAAGAACCAAATTCAGAAGGCGACCATAAACGCAACACAACTAGGCAAAACCACGAGCTACGACAATCGCAATGAATAAGTAAAAAAAAAGAAATAAGAAATTAAAAGAATGGAATAAATAAAAAGAAGAGAGAAGGGGAAAAAGAGAGAATATTAAAAACCTTGCGATAAGTGGTGCCGCRGGCTCAACCGTCCAACCAGCCTCATCGTAGAGGGCCTTAAGCACCTCATTGTTGTCGCAGARCTTGGGGGAGCGTGTAATTGCCGTAGAGGTGGAGTCCGATATCGCAAAAGAATAGTATAYTAATTTCTTGCAGGATTCAACCTGAAAAGAACGYGATCACAAAGAATAGTATATTAATACCATRTTTTTCAGCCAAGCATGGYAATATTTTGCAGTCCTAAATGATGCTCTGCACAAGTAATTGCCCAATTGCTAATGTCACAAAAAGCTCAAGTTTACAAATATGGCCARCATAGGAAACAGGGCAGGAAGTGCTTACCTCAAAAATCTACCTTCCAGGACAAAATCGCCTATTTAAGTAACAAAAACACACATAGAATATGTACTTTTTACTACAATTATAAAAATATGAGAAAAATCCCAAAATCAAATAACAAGCTTAAAAATAGCAATAAATACACATTAACTTCCTTTTTATAAATAACAAGCTAAAAAATAGCAATAAACACATTGAGGACCAATCTGCACCAATGCAACTGATTATTACATGCAATGCCAATTCAGGAAAATCAGAGTGGTGATTGGAAAATACATTAAATCAAAAAAGCTACCAAATAGGAAAATCAAAGGGATAAATAAACCAAAAAAAATGCGGAAATTTATTTACCGGATCCACGAGGCAGAAAATCTCTCCCGACGACGCTCTTGAGGACCGATGATTTTCTGAAACTCTGTTTCAATTTCAAAAACACCAAATAATGTGAAATGATTTTAAACGGGAAATCTTGCTCAAAATAAAATAAATAAAAGAAATAAGGAAAATATGAAGACCTAGCCACAAACAACGGCGACGGAGGGGAGGGCTTCGCAAAGGGACATGCATTCGCCTCCACGATCGCCCAACACAGTGCACGCCATTTGAGTTTTGAGTTGAGAGATTTCCCAGCGCTCAAAGCGTGGAGGCGAAGCAAATTAGGGATTTTCATCAAAAAAACTAGGGTTTTCAAGATTGATTATTTGGGTGTTGGATGAGAATCTAGAGCTTAGGTAGGAGTTGATCGGGTGTTATGGGGGCGGACGAGATTGGTCGGCTGGCGGAGAATGAGGGAAAAGGCGCGGGCTGAGGAGTAATGGAGACTGGAGAAGAAAATAGATGCGGGGATGTTTTTAGTGTTGCAGACGGGTTTTGGATTTTGGTGAGGGCAGTGTAATAACCAAGTCGTGAAAATATTTTATTTACGCGCTTCATTTAGCCGCTCCATTTGCCCACGCAGATTAATGTGAAAATATTTTAAACTGGTGAAAACTTTCCAGATCGGTATTATTAAAAATACCGTTCTGAATTTTTTTTTTGAGAAAGACATTCAAGAACGATTTTTTAATACCGTTCTGGATTGACAAACATTCCAGAACGGTATTAAAATTACTGTTCTGAAAAGTCTTTCACAAAAAAACAAATTACAATCTAGAACGGTATATTATAAATACCGTTCTTGTTTGATTAATAAATCCAGAACATTAATTCCAATACCGTTCTAGATTGTAATTTGTTTTTTTAGATAGACTTTCGAGAACGGTAATTTCAATACCGTTCTGGAATGTTCGTCAATCCAGAACGGTAATTACAATACCGTTCTGAAAAGTATACTTTCCAGAACGGTATTTTAATACTTTTCTGGATTGACGAACATTTCAAAACGGTATTGAAATTACCGTTCTGGAAAGTATACTTTCCAAAATGGTATTATAAAACCGTTCTGGAAAGTCGTCATTCCAGAACGGTATTTTAAAATACCGTTCTAGAAAGTCCTATCCAGAACTATTTGAAAAATACCCTTCTGAATTGACTTTTTTGTCTGTTCTAGAATGCAGTTTTTGTATTAGTGCAAATCTGTGGTTACTCTAACTACTCTGCTGACAAATGTTATTACTGATTTGATGCTGCCTACACTGCACAGTCCAATACACAAAATAACTCCAACACTTCAGCGAGCTCCTACTCGGCCTATCCTGTCACTCAGTGCATTGATCCCTCTGCCCTATCACGTATGTCTTATTCAGGAAACGATGCGAGCTGTTATGCAGATTCCAGAGCCTCTAATCATGTCACCAATGACCTCGCTAATCTCAATATCGCCTCAGAACTCCAAGGAAACAATAAGGTTCAAGTTGGAAATGGATCAGGTTTGTGTATTTCTCATATTGGTAATTCTCAGTTTCAATCCAGCAACAAGTCCTTTTTACTCATCAAACTCCTTCATGTTCCGCACATTACTAAAAACCTTATTAGTGTCTCTCAATTTGCTCAAGATAACTTTATTTATATTGAATTTCATCCTACTTTTTGCTGTGTAAAGGATCAGGTTACACATCAAATTCTTCTCAGAGGCTCTCTTAAGAATGGCCTCTACAAGTTTGACATTCAGCTCCAACACTCCCAGCTCGCCATCAATCCCATCTACTTCTTTCACGAGACGAGACCCTAGTATCTTCCTCACCGAGTCTAGTAATCTAAATAAGGAAGCAGATTTACAGTTATGGCATCTTAGAGCATCCTTCCAATAATGTACTACAAAAATTTCTCAAAACCTATAATCTCTCCATTGCTAATAATAATAAAATTACTTTTTTCACTTGTTGTGCTTGCCTTCAAGGTAAAAGCCATAAGCTACGATTTTCTGCCTCAGAAACTGAATATACAAAACCCTTTGATCTTGTACATACAGATGTATGGGGTCCTGCTCCTATAAAATCTTCGAATGGATTCTCCTACTATGTTTCCTTTATTGATCACTACACTAGATATACTTGGATCTATCTGCTAAAGCGTAAATCTGATGTGCTCACTGCCTTCACTCATCTGCAAAATCTTATCATTACTCAGTTTCATTCTAAAATAAAGCCAGTACAGAGTGATGGAGGGGGAGAATTCAAATACCTCACAACCCTGTTTCGCTCCTCTGGGATATACCACAGAATCTCTTGCCCCTACACACCTGAACAAAATGGCATTACCGAAAGAAAACATAGACACATTGTTGAAAAAGGTCTCTCTCTTCTATCTCACTCTCATTTACCTATCAAATACTGGGATGATGCCTTTACCACTGTTGTTTATCTCATAAACTGATTACCCTCTAAAACCACTCAGTACAAAAGTCCTCATCAGCTCCTCCTAAATCAAGTTCCCAACTACACTCATCTTAAACCCTTTGGGTGTCTCTGTTATCCTCATCTTAAACCACTCAATAAACATAAGCTTCAGTTCAGGTCCCAACCTAGTACCTTCCTTGGTTACAGTGAACACTATAAGGGTTTCAAAGTCTTACTGCCAGATAACAAGGTTATTATTACCAGACATGTGATCTTTGACGAGCTCAAATTCCCCTTCTTTAAGAATTCTGAACCTCACTCCTGCTCCAATATCCAACCACCTATTCTTGGTCCTCCACCTCTTATAACTATTCCCCATACTACCACATCGTCGGAGAGGTCGCCACTATCTTCTGCGACCTCACCAACCTCGCCACATGTGCCAGGGACCTCAGCACAACCGCATGCGACCTCACAACAATCTTCTGCGACCTCACCACAACTACATGCGACCTCCACACAACCACATGTGACCTCATCACAGTCTCATATTCAGCCTTTTATACTTGGTCCGCCTCCTCTTATACAGGTTCCCCAGAATCCAAACTGCGCAACCTCACCACAACCTCATATGTTCCATTCCTTCAGTCCTCCCCATCAGTCAATCCCACTATCCTCCAGTCAATTAGTCCCTCTACTATTCCTCTTACTGTTGAATTACCAATAATGAGTTCTCCACATGCATCTCCTTTTTCTTCTGTGCCTAGTGCTAATCCTTTTGCAGGTAAACGTCACATGATCACAAGAGCTAAAGCAGGAATTTACAAGCCCAAGGTGCTCAGTACGGAGCTCCTCGATTTCAGGGAGCCCTCCTCCTATGTCTAATCTTTAACACATTCCAAGTGGGAAGCAGTTATGTGTGAAGAGTATGCAGCTCTCCTTAAAAACCAGACATGGTCTCTCTCTGAGCTACCTTCGGGCAAGTCGTTGATTGGTTGCAAATGGGTGTTCAAGTTAAAAACTCATGCTGATGGTACTGTTGCTCGTTATAAAGCCAGATTGGTCGCCAAAGGATACAGTCAGGTGCCCGATTTTATTTTTTCTGACACTTTCAGCCCTGTTGTTAAAGCTATCACTATCCGAGTTGTGCTCTCCATCGCTGTCAACTGTAATTGGTCGGTCAAACAATTGGATGTAAATAATGCATTTCTAAATGGCGAGTTGGACCGAGAAATCTTCATGGCTCAGCCATCTGGTTTTGACTAGGAGGGTACCAACTTTCAGGTGTGCAGGTTGTCAAAGGCGATTTATGGGTTTAAGCAGGCTCCCCGCGCCTGGTTTGGAGAATTGCGAGCTATCCTTATTCGTTTTGGTTTCTCTGCTTCCAAGACTGATAGTTCTCTCTTATACTCACACAATTCCTCAAGCTGCATCTGGGTTTTGGTGTATGTCGATGGCATTCTTGTCACGGGCAGCGACACCACCAGAATTTTGAAGCTTATTGCTCACCTTGATTTATTCTTTTCATTAAAGAATTTAGGTGAACTGCATCACTTCCTTAGCATTGAGGTCTCGCACACCGCTCAGGGTCTACATCTGAATCAAGGCAAGTACATTTTGACTCTTCTCGAAAATGCTGGCATGGCTGGAGCTAAAGCTACTCCTACGCCGATGATCGTTTCTCCTGTACTCTCTAAATCTCAAGGAGAACCCACTATTGATCCATACTTTTATAGAAGTATTGTTGGAGTTTTTCAGTATATTACAATCACTCGACTTGATATTTCTTACAGCGTCAACAAAGTATGCCAGTATATGCACTGTCCTCTCAGCACATACTGGCGGGCTGTCAAGAGAATTCTGTGATACCTTGCTGGTACCATTCCTTATGGAATAACCTACACTAAAACCTCACACTTTACCCTAACAGGTTTTTCAGACTCCGACTGGGCTGGTGATCTGGATGACAGAAAATTCGTCACTGGGTTTTGTATTTTTCTTGGCCGAAATATTGTCTCTTAGTGTTTTAAAAAGAAAACCTCTGTTTTGAGGTCCAGCACCAAGTCTGAATATCACAGCCTAGCTCGTGCTACTGGAGAAACAATGTGGATCCGATCCTTGTTACATGAGTTTCACGTCACACTTACTGCTGTTCCAAGAATTTGGGTCAACAATCAGAGTGCTATTGTTGTTGTCTCCAATCCTGTTCTCCATTCTCGTATCAAGCACTTTGAATTAGATCTTCATTTTGTTCGCGACCTCGTTGCGAATAAATTGCTGCAGGTTCAGTTTGTTCCTTCTGTTGATTAGACTGACGATGTTTGAACCAAACCGCAATCTCATCAATTCTTTGTTCGGCTTCGACATAAGCTCTCTGTTCTTCCTCTCGCCGCACTCGAATTGTGGGGGGATAATAGAGAGCGACTTGATAAGTTCAGGTCGCCTCGTCATATAATGCCTGGCGACCTGAAAATGAGTGTAGCACCAGGTCGCAAGGTTTGCGACCTGAAGATGAGTGCAGCACCAAGTCGCAAGGTTGGCGACCTCTTAGGTCGTACGAGAGGTCACCCAAAGGTCGTACGTACAGCTAGCAATGGGTCACATGAGGACAACCTACACTACCAGTTGTCAGAATTTACTGTAGCAATATAGCTAGCAATAGGTCACATGAGGACAACCTACACTACCAGTTGTCAGAATTTACTGTAGCAATAGTAACCACACGATCTAGATGGACGTTATAGAAGTGTACTGTAGCAATGTTAGCCACATATTTTAGGGTTACATTTGTCTTTCATGATATTATAAATAGTGGCGACATTCCTTGATGTAATCATTGAGAAAAATTTGATTGAATGAAATACAGAAAAGTTGAACCCAAAATCTTTTCTCAAATATGAATTTTTCACTTTCTTTCAAAAGTTACCATCGAATTTGGAGTTCTGCTATTGAAGGCGAAAGTCAGAATTGACTTACAGGCAATTCACCGAGCACGTAGGGTGCATGATCACGGAAGGAGGACTGTGAGCGTCGTGATGTTCAGAATAAATAAATTCAACAGAACAGCAACAACAATATAAGAAAAAGTAGGAAGCTTTAAGCTTTTGCTTTTGAGATGTGAAAAAAATAATAAGTTACGCAGTGTTCTTTTATAGATGCTGGAACAGTTATTGATTGAAGAAATAGGATTCTTTATTTTGTAAAGTTAGAATTGAACTAGGAAGAATGTTTCGCGGAAAGTTACTTTAAAATTTCATGTTCTACAAATTATACCGAGTCGGTGGAAACGAGCAGTAGTTTGGCCATGGTCCTCTGATATGTTATGTGACGTGAGTTGCAGGTTTTTGAAATTGTGGGCCGAAGCAAATTAATGTTTATGGTGTGTTGTTAGTTAATGATACAATTTAATACTTGTATGTGGGCTGGGCCAAAATTAAGAAGGAACAAAATGAAGAAGCACCACGGAAGAGAAGCACCAAGTTGTTGACATACCAAATTTCTTACAAACTCACGTGGGCCGACTAATGCAATTGAAAGAAGAAATGGGACAAAAATAAAACTTTTATGGGCTAATTAATTCAAGGCCCAGCAATATTTATTCAAGTGACATAGGCCATTGAATTGTAGGTTTCATACAAATACGTGTGGGCTTGGTCATCGAATTTTAATAAGTTTGTTTGATTAGACCATGTCATTTCTTTAAAGCCCAATATAAGAGAGATTGTGACTAATTCACTCCAAAACGTGCCGTCCGTGAACTAGTCTCGAGGGGGCATTTGTAGACTTAAATTTGCACCAATCAAACGGTGCAATGTGTAAAACTTCATGTTAAAATCAACTAAATATTTTCTATTATATATGGGAATACAATTAAATCATAAATCCTAAATTACTGAATTTTTTAATATAAATTATTTTGTCCAATTAAAGATTGCCACGTGTCACTTTCCGTGGAGAATATATAAGATTTATTATTGTCTTTTTTGATAAATTAATTAAAGAGATTTATGAAATTCTGGCAGACCAATCAAATTGCGCCATTCAATCAAAATATTATGGTAAGGATTCTCATCCTACATCAATAAATAGGGTTGTTCTCCATCAAATAAATCACAAGTGCTACAACAAGTTCGACAAGTTCTACAACAAGTTCTGCACAAGTTCTACACAAGTTCAAGACAAGTTGAAGAGAAGAATTTCAAACAAATGTGAATCCCCTCTACTCAGCAAGTTCAAGTTCAAGGAGATCCACGGTGTTAAAAGCAACATTCAAGGTGTTCATCGCGGAGCCTCTGTTAGATCCGAGCAAAAGCTAGCAAGCCCTCGCATTAACATTGTCGAGAGTTAAAGTCATCCCGGTGGAAAACCAGAGCGCCAATTTCTCCAAGAAGCTCTCAAGTTCAAAGTTAAGAACGTTGAAACTTTCACGTTCGATTCGAGATCAAGCTGACAAGCCCTCGAAGAGACGTTATTCAACAAGTTCAATGAAGATTCGCCTCCAAAATCTCAAATCTCAAGAAATTTTAATTTGAAGAAATTAATCGGAGGAAGAACTAGAGATTGTAACCCAATATTCCCCATTTGATCCATATATTTTAATTTGCAGTAATTTCTTGTGTTTATTTATTTATACATAAATTTGTTATTACAACCTCTACTTGTGCTAACTGTCCTCTCGTGGATATATAATTACTTGGTAAACTTGGTTGAGGATATGCTTAGATGCAAACTATTTTCAAGCCTCGTCCATTTTCTCAACTTAATATTTATTAGTGCGTTTGCATATTGGGTTTTCTTTCTGCTTGTAGCTTCTTTATAAATGAGTTTTTTTTTTCATTGATGTTTAGACCTCAAAATGTTGATATGTTGTTTGCACTAATAACCTGTGATATTAGTATGCTTGTTTAGTTTTAATTGTATTTAAATGTTGCTACTGGTGCTTTTTTTGGCTTTGCATCTTAAGAAACATGTAAATGTATTATGAATTTCCATTTTTATGGATTATGTTTGTTAGTTGAACAAGAAAAAATTTCAAGTAATGATTAATATAATATATGCTGCAAGCTACCATTTTCTGTTTGATATATATTAGTGATGTATCTGGAGTAGCGACCTGTAGTATGAGGATGAGTTCTCATATAGGGTCGTGATCTCTGGTGGGTTGGATTGAGTATTTGAGCATGATTGAGAATTTGACATGTATATGGGCCTGGTGGGCTATATGCCCAGACTTATTTCGGTAATATATATTAAGAAGTTTTATATTTATGGGAACTTATCATATGGGAAGAGTCCCAATTGAAAGTCGGTGAAAGAGTCAAGGTATGGATGAAATTCTGGTTATGAAAGGTAACCCTAGATAGTGGAGGATTTCTCCTATCTCTATAAAAGGGGGCTTTTATCTCTTATCTTGTATTCATTATCATACTATTATTGTGATTTCACCGTATTATTGAGAGAGAGGAGTGTGTTTTTCGCTTATTAACTTAAGCGTCGGAGGGCCTTAACGGGCTCGAAATCCGGCCCGTTCTAGGCGTTGTTTTGCAGGATCGGCGTGATCGCTGCGACATGCGACGATTGTCCGCTGATCTCTATTTTGAGGTTAGTGCCCTCTTTATTTGATAGTTCAACTTTTTGGACTTATCAATTGGCTTGCAAGTCTTATGGAGAATTGAATTATTCTAAGCACTTTGAGATGCTGCTTAATATCCAAAATGTGTTTAAAGAATCACTAGATGGTCTTTCTGGTTTACAAGAGATAAATTTACCCAATTATTACATTTTTTTTTTATAATTTTCTTATGTTAATCTCAGATTATGTGTAGATTATTAATAAATTTTATATTCTAATTATGGTCTCGTTTGAAACAAAAAATACTAGGAATTGGTTTGAATAAAATGAGATGAAGTAGTGATCGGGAGCAACGACCCTTAAGTTCTTATATTCTATTTTCATTTGTTTTTTTAAGTATTTGATCTAAAACTTGGTATATTAATACTATTTTATTTTGATCGATGATAGATGCAACTATACCAAAATTCAATAAAAATAAGACATTTACAAAGTTAATGTCATCATTAAACAAAAAATATCATTATTCATGATAGAATTCTTCGAATCATGAATAATGATATTTTTTGGTTAATGTTGACATTAATTTTGTAAATGTCTTACTTTTATTGAATTTTGGTTTCTTTATTGATTAATTAGATTTTAATGTATTTTTTTGGTTAATTAGTTACTTGTGTATTTCATGTAGGCTGAAATGTAGAATTCGTACATTAACTTTTGAATTTGGCAAAAATGGTCCACTATATATAAGGGTGGCAAATTTAGTTCACCAATTAAACTCTTGTCGTAAATTTAGTCCAACTTTCACCCGAAATTGAAATTATTGCCAAAAAATTGCACGACACGCACGTGACCCTAAAACTTAAAGTAAATACGCGACAAAAATTAAATTGGTGGACTAAATTTGTCACCCTTTGAATATTAACCAGCGGTGTTTTGGTCAAAATATTCAAAATTGGACTAATGTGCAAAAAATTCTAATCGGTAAACTAAATTTTCCACCATTGTATTTAGTGGACCATTTTGACCAAATCAAAAAAATAAATAAAAAATAATGGACGAATTCTACATTTGGCCTTTGTATGCACAATATTTAGTATTGATGATTTTCTGGTGTATTTGTTGGCATTGCTTTCATTTCTTTTTTTGTTTTACTACTTTCTAGAAGGGGTTTTCGTAAATCTGTTTGCATAGTTAGAATATCTAGTTAGAGTTTAAGAAAACCGTTCTATATATTACTTTCTAGAACAGGTTTCCGAAACCTATTCTAGAAATCTCACTTTGTTGAAAGATTTTTTGAAAACCCGTTTTAGAAATCACACTAATCTAGAACGGGTGTGTTCTAGATATCATTCTTTCTATAACGGGTTCTGAAATGTCGTTCAGTATATCATACTTTCTAAAACGCCTTATTAAAACCCATTCAGGAAAATCATTCTGTGGAATGGTTCAACGGGTTACAGACTCAGAATAGTAATTTGTAGAATGGGTAAATGTGTTTTGTAGAACGGGTACTGAGATGTTCTAGAAAGTCGGACTATTAGAATGGGTAGTCTGACTTTCTAGAATAAATTGATCTAGAACGCTGCCAGAACCGTTATAGATTAGCGAAAAAATGCAATGTTTCTACACTAGTGGAAACACAAGTAATTATTAATCACTCATGATCAAGAAATCAAAACATAAAAATAGCAAAACGATCATACTTGAATTGAAAGAAACATCATATCATTATTCAATCATTGTTGTTCCAAACCCCAAAATAAAGAAACTTAGCCCGACATTTTCAACAAATCATTCACACAATTCATCGAACACACCAAAATGGATGATGTTGATCATTGATTCCAATTCATTCTCACTCTCAAATTCTCTTCTTCTTAAAAATAAAATCAGAAATAAATTATGCTGGACGATATGCTGGTTTCTTTTCCCTGCTTGATGTTGGATGCTTGTTTCACCCCAAAATATGATACTGCCTGAAACCTAGATTTCTTCCTGACCTGCACCACAAACACAAGTTAGAAAGAACCACCGGTGGTTTTTCGGTGTAAACCTCTCCGATTCTTAAGTCAGAAAGCGTATGAGGTGTTTTTCAGAAAGTAAAGAAGGAATACATAAAAGAATGGCATACCTCCCTCAGCCTTGGGGCTGAGATATTTATAGTTTTTCCCAGTGGGGACCCTTTCCGGGATCTCGGGACCAAGGGCCGTGAATCAGGGGCCGTTGAGGCAACAAACTCTGAAAAGTGGTCCCACTTGTCTTCCTCAAAGGGGGTCAGGAGACCAGGTCTTCCCTGGGCCTGCTCTTCCCTCAATTCTGTCCACCTCGGGACGATCATGTTTTCTAGGGGGAGCCAGGTCAAACCTTACCCCAGTTGAACTGTCTTGATCTCCTTTTTTCAACCATCCGGGTCCTCCTTCTTATTATCCCAGGTCGGGTCTACAGTCCTGACTTATCTTGAGCCGATCTTCTAATGACTTTCCCAAGGATCTCTTCTAGATATCAGCTCAGCGCAAGGCCTTCAGAGAGGAGATCGGGCCTTTCTTTGAGAGGAAGATCTGACCGAAAGCACTGGTCATTCTGGTCCAACCGTGCTTATCTAGCGGTTTGCCAAATCAGGTGTACCCACACCAGGTTTGACCTACTCCTGCCACATCAACTCCTCCCCCCAAATTAGTGAGGGTAGAGCTGTAAGAGCTTCATGGTTATCTTAGTACAGGATGGTCCCACCTCCTTTAGTGCTTCTCGTACCAATGTGAGTCCCGAGAGATCCGCCTGACAACCAGGCCTAATTATTGGCATTGCCGGTGTCGGCCCACATTCCCAAACGGTCTTCATTCCCACACGTCTCCTCAAATACTAACAGGTTTGTGGCACATGTCCTACCCTAGGACGATTGGCTTTTCAGCTCCTTACCTAGGGTACTGTCCTCATTAAAAGCGAGGATCCCATCAAATCCCGCCTTTCTCGATTCCCGTTTTTCAAATTTACCCACTTGCCTTTTTGTCCCTCCACGTCTCTTTTTTCTTTCACTTTTCAAATTCTATTTTCACAACTTCTCGAATTCTCCCTTTTTCCTCTCTAGCATTCCGGCGAGTTTCTCCATTTCAAACTCTTCTTCATCCAGCTTCGATTTATTCCGTAACCAGGTACTTCCTTGTTTCTTTTCACATCCTTTAATTATGTCGACTTCTTTCTCTTCTAATTCCGATGTGGGGACCTCGTCGGAGCATCCGGCGAATTCCACTTCCTCCATAGATTTATCATTGTCTGAGTCGCCCCCGGCGGCTCCTCCGGTAGAGGTTCCGCCGGCTCTCCCTTACCTTCCTTGTGACAATGTCTCCTCGATAGTAAGTAACCAAACTCTTAAGGAGATACGCACTACCTGCAACATTTCCGATGAATTCACCTTTACCAGTTCGGCACCGGAGGAGGGGGCTTCATCGCCTCTTCCTCACCATCTAACTTTCTATGTGGACCAATTCCACGCCGGCCTGAGTTTACCCGTTCATCCCTTCATCCTAGCCGTTTCCCGGATATACCAAATTCCGGTGTACCAGATCCTGCCCAACGCCTTCCGGGTTATGGCGGGCTTTCACCTAGCAGCGCAATATTCCGGGATAACTCCCACAGCCCAACTTTTCTACTCCTTATTCCTAGCTAAAAGCGCTTCTGGCTTTTTCTATCTTTCCGCCAGATCGGATGTGCACTTCTTGACAGGTCTTCCTACTTCTCACAAGGCATGGAGAAAGAAGTTCTTTTATGTTCAATGTTCTGGAGATTGGGGCTTTTCTACTGCTCCGATTAACATGTTACCTCCACAAGCATCATTAACCCGTGGTGAGAGACCATCACACATAGCCAAGAAAATCAACCTCCTTAACGCGATACCTCTGGACATATCCTCAGTCCTTAAACCTGACCTTTTATCCTTCTTTGTCTCTAAAAAAAAAGCGGACCTCTGCCCCCTCACATCGGTATAATCCAGCACTATCAGTTCACCTCTTTTCGTCAGTTTTTGATATTTATTATTTGTAACTCCATTTCTTTTCTTCTTTTCAGGAAACATGCTGCAAGCACGCCTGGATGCCAAGGCAAAGAAAGCTGCAAGAGGGGGCCAGAAAAGCCTTCTAGGAGAGTCTTCCAGAGATTCTCCTACTTCAGAGGAGGTTACCCTGGCAGCGCCTTTCCAAGATCAGCCCTAGGAGCAAGCCAGGGCAGCTCCACCTGAGGCATTTCTTCCAGGGACAATGAGGAAGAATCCAGTTCTTCCCGAGCTGACAACTCCCACACCGACAGTCCTGTCCTCAGAGAGTCCTGAGGAGGAACAACAACTGCAGAAGCGAAAAAGGAGGCGAACTGATCCTCAAGTCATTCCAAAGTCCCTCCTTATCCTAATCAGGCTTTCTTCAACAGATCTGTTATGAACTATCCCGGGGAGGTGGCCAGGCAGTTTATGATGGGACTAGCCCCCACAGCTGACCGCCTTGCTGTGGACAAAATGTCCGACCCGGAGGTGGTGGAGTCTTTCTTCAAGGTGGAGGCACAGGTGAAGACTCCATCTTGTTGTATTCATTATCCTCCCAAGTTTTTTACTCACCCTTCTTTTCTCTCTCTCCCTTTTTTAGGCGGTGGTATGGAGGGCATCCTTGTTAGCTCGGGCCTGAGGCTCTCTGTTACAGGCAGACCTGAAAAAGGAAGTCGAGGTCCTGAAGAAGCAGAAGCAGGACTTACGGGCTAAGATGCACGGTCTGGACGGGGAGATGGAGCTACTCAAGGCAGAGCTGGCAGGGACCAAAGCTGCACTGCGTGAATCGCAAGAATCTGAGGGCAGACAGCGTGCCCAGGACATTCTCCTAGAGCAGGAGGTGAAAGAGCTCAAAGACAAAGCCAAAAAATCCAGAGCTGAGGGCGAGGCTGATGGAGAAACCAAGGGCCGCATTGAGGGACGGTCAGAGGGAATGCTTGAGTTCCTTAACTCTGAGAAAGGATCGCGCTTGATCCAGCTAACTCGAGAGAACACACGCCGAGCCTTCCTGGGGTCAGTCGAGTTATACGACCTCCTAGTTCCTGAGGCAGAGGTCTTCTTCAGCCTTGGTCTGGATGCCCATGCCAAGTGGGTAGCTGAAAACCCCACTTTGCCCTTTGACCGTTCCGCCCCCATCATAGGTGCTCCTGAGCCCACCTCCTTTTCTCATGTTGCTGAAGACAACCGTCTTCACCTGCTAGATGCCGCGGCCTTTGATGATCATATCCGCCAAACCTTCTGCTCTTCCTCCTCAACTTCCTCTCCACCCCCTTCACAAAAGTTGGCAATGGTGGTGGCTAACTCTCCAACTTTTGCCAACTTGGGTGATTTGCAAGAGTCCATGCAACTTGCGAAGGATTTTGCTGGGGTGTCCGAGGCCGAGGATCAGGCATGAGGAAGAGCCGGCAGCAACTGACCCTGAGGTGTAGCTCAGGACGCTCAGATTGCCCTGTCTCTAATTTTTCCTTTCTTTTGTTTTTCAACAGATCTTTAGGTGTGGCCTGTGTGGCCGATCTATTTTATTGTCTTATCCGAACTCTTGTACTGGATATATTTTGATTAATAATGAATGCCTTTGTCTTGTAGCAACCTTTGGTATTCTAGGGTTTCCTTAATTCCCGGAAACCCTAGTACTTCTTATTCTCCAGCACGTGCCTTCTCTTGCTTTAAATATACGCATGTACGCTTCATTTTTCCCTTAACTCTCTGCAATGGCATCTTCTCCTCTTCTTCAAGAACTCGACACTGTGAAAAGAAAGAACATCTCTCTAGTGGTTGAGAATTTCAAACTCTCTGATAAACTTGACTTGCTCCGAGAAAAAATCAACTATTTCCATCATCTTCTGGAAAGGAAGAGACAGAAGAAGCGCCATTACAAGCGGGAATGGGTTGAACTCCGTCAACTGAACCGCCAACTGCAAGAAGATAAGGCTGATTTGGCGGAATCAGTGAGCCAATTGACCATCGCCGCCGGTGAAGCACATGCTCTGTCTGAGCGCGCTGATAAATATTGTCAGCGCTATCATGAGACGGAGCGCAAGCTGTGGCGTTTTCGCCGGGCTCTGGCTGCTGATCAGAGATCTTCTCAGGGATGAGCTCCTGTATTTATCTTTCTTTTTTGTTTCGTGCATTCTGTTAATCAAAATTGCCGACATTCATAGAAGGTGTTGCAATCTGCTTTTCTATATTTTCCAGAACTTAATGAATGAACTATCAGTTTTGAATTTCTGCTTTTCTAATCAAGAAAAGTGATTTTATAATGAAGATAAATTTTGGCTTGCTTATCATATGTAGTTTCTTGTTTCCCAGAATATAATGATAAATGTAAAGGCTTTCTAAAAAGACTTTTCAATCAATTCTATCCCGCCCAAATCATGCGAATCATGTTTTCCGAGTACCAGCCATCCCAGGGTCATGGGGCGTACCTTTAAGGCTTCCGCCTTTAGTCAGGTCTTGCTTGTGGCTGATCAACCACGGTAATCGCTTCCTGTATTTGTTATGACAATCAGGTCAGGCATTTGGCCATCTCAACGTACCTATTCAGGCAAGTTAGAATATTTAAACGGACTGATTTGACTTGCCAATCAGGTTAGGAAGTTTGGGGCATCCGCCCTTAGCCAATCCTGGCTTAAACTGACAATCAAGTCAGGAAATAGAGGACATCCGCCCTTAGCCAATCCTGGCTTAAACTGACAAACAGATCAGGAAATCGAGGGCATCCACCCTTAGCCAATCCTGGTTTAAACTGACAATCAGGTCAGCAAATCGAGGGCATCCGCCCTTAGCCAATCCTAGCTTAAACTGACAATCAGGTCAGGAAATCGAGGGCATTCGCCCTTAGCCAATCCTGGCTTAAACTAAAAATCAGGTCAGGAAATCGAGGGCATTCGCCCTTAGCCAATCCTGGCTTAAACT
>BMAC01000579.1:464683-531799 GCA_014905375.1 Phtheirospermum japonicum
AGGTCAGGAAATCAAGGGCATCCGCCCTTAGCTAATCCTGGCTTAAATTGACAATCAGGTCAGGAAATCGAGGGCATCCGCCCTTAGCCAATCCTAGCTTAAATGAAGGCTCTATTTTTGTAGTATGAGAAAAGACCTGCATTATTATTTAATAAAATCATTCATAAGTTTTTACATTTATACATAAAATTTTCGTAAGTTAACAATGTTCCATGCACGAGGGATCTCAGTTCCGTCTAGCTCCTCCAATTTGTAAGCGCCACCTGCTAAGACTTGGATGACCCTGAACGGTCCCTGCCACACAGCGTCTAACTTTCCTTTGGTTTTTCCCAGATCAGCTCTTCTAAGGACCAGGTCTCCCCTTTGGAAGCATCTCTTTCGGACCGTTTTGTTGTAGGCTGCTCGGACACGTCCCCGTACATGTTCCATATTCACCGTTGCCTGGTCTCTTTTTTCTTCGATCAGATCTAACGCATCCTGTACTAGTGCTTCATTCTGAATTTCATCAAAACTCTGCACTCGGTGAGTCTCGGGGCTGACTTCTATAGGAACGACGACATCCATGCCATACACCAAGCTAAAAGGAGTTTCACCTGTGCATTCTTTAGGGTTCGTGCGGTATGCCCAGAGTACTGCATTCATCTCTTCCACCCATTTTCCCCCTGATTTCTCCAATCGTGATTTGAGCCCTTGATCAAGGATGCGATTAGTTACTTCGACCTGCCCATTTGCTTGTGGGTGGTAGACAGATGTGAAATGCTGCTGGACTTTCATCTTGGCGCACCAAGCCTGAATTTTGGCTCCCATGGACTGAGTACCATTGTCTGATATCATCACCCTTGGTATGCCAAAATGACAAACAATATTCTTCCAGATGAATCCCATCAGTGCCTCTTCCGTTATTTTTTCCAGAGCTTCCTCCTCGACCCATTTGCTGAAGTAGTCAATGGCTACAATTAGGAACTTTTTCTGAGCTGGAGCCGTTGGGAATGGACCGACTAGGTCTATCCCCCACTTCGCAAAAGGGCAAGTAGAACTCATTGTCATCAGTTCTTCTGCTGGTTGATTAGTTAAGGGGGACATCTTCTGACATTTTTCACATCTTTTCACGAAATCCTCAGCCTCTCTCCTCAGTGATGGCCAGAAGTAGCCAGCTCTTAATATTTTACTAGCTAGAGCCCTCGCCTCCATATGGTTACCACAACAGCCTTCGTGGATTTCTCTGAGGATATGGGTGCCCTCCTCCAAGCTCAAACATCGCAGTAAAGGTCGTCCAAACCCACGCCGAAACAAAGCCCTTTTGATCAGACAAAAACGGGCAGATCTAACTCGCACTTTCACTCTATCTTTCCTATCTTCCGGCAACTCTCCTTTTTCTAAGTAGGAGATGATAGGAGAGCACTAATCGTCTCCTTCGGTTATTGAATAGACCTGTTCCGTGCCAAATTCCTCATCTGCTCTCAACAGTGTAATTGTCCTCTCTTGACAATCTACGGCTGAACTTGCGATCTTGGCCAAATAGTCTGCCCTTCCATTTTCTTCTCTGGGGATTTGTAAGACTGTCAAGGTTTTCATAACTTTGGCCAACTCTCTGAACTTGGCTAAATATTTCTGCATGTTCTCTTCTCTGGTCTCAAAATCCCCGCTTATTTGTTTGCAAACCAGCTGAGAATCCACCCTTGCGCATACCTGCTCTGCCCCCAAATCCTTGGCCATCTGGACTCCTCTCAAGAGGGCCTCATATTCGGACGCATTATTGGACAGAGCATAATTCAGGCGTATGGCATACTCAGTGGCTACACCCACTGGGTCAATCAAAACTACTCCGGCCCCACAGCCCTGACTTCCTACAGAGCCATCCGTAAAAATTTCACACTCTTGCTTTTTATCGGCAGAGCTGGTCATTTCTTGCATAAAATCAGCTAGAGCTTGGGCCTTAATGGTTGTCCTAGCCTCGAATGTAATATCAAATTCGCTGAGCTCGATTATCCACTTGACCAGTCTTCCTGATGCCTCCGGTTTGTCCATGATGGCCTTCAAGGGCAGGTTGGTCCGTACTACTATGCCATGTGAGAGGAAGTATGGGCGTAGCTTGCGAGCCGTGCCCACGAGAGCGATCATTTCCCGTTATATTTCCACATACCTGACCACTGCATCTTGCAAGACCTTGCTCCAATAGTAGACAGGTTTCTGCACCTTGCCTTCCTCTCTAAGCAAGACAGAGCTGACTGCCTGCTGTCCAACAGATAGGTATAGGATTAGGGGTTCTCCCTGGATAGGTTTTGTGAGCAAGGTCATGCCATACAGATGTTCTTTCAGCATCCTAAATACATCCTCACACTTGTTATTCCACTGAAACTTGGCCTTTTTACGCAGGGCTTGAAAAAATGGCAAGCTCTTCTCAGCCGAGCGAGATACGAATCTGCTCAACGCATTGATCCGGCCTGCCAAGCACTGCATTTCTTTGACATTTCTTGGCGCCTGGATGTCCATAATGGCTCTGACCTTTTCTGGGTTAGCTTCGATGCCTTTCTCTGTCACCATATACCCTAGAAACTTTCCAGCTCTGACCCCGAATGCACATTTCTTAGGGTTGAGCTTCATCCTGTACCTCCTCAGGGTATCAAATGTTTCTCTCAAGTCGCTGACGTGCGACGTTGCCTTCATACTTTTTACTAGCATATCGTCCACATAAACCTCCATGTTTCGTTCGAGCTGGATCTTAAACATCTTATCCACTAATCGCTGGTATGTGGCGCCCGTATTCTTGAATCCAAACGGCATGACCACGTAGCAATACGTCCCCTTAGGGGTTATAAAGCTAACTCGCTTCCAGTCCTCTTTCGCCAGCCTGATCTGGTGATAACCCTGTGAGGCATCCATCATGCTCAGGAGTTCACAACCAGAGGTGGAATCGACCAGCTGGTCGATCCTTGGCAGAGGATAGTGGTCCTTTGGGCAGGCAAGGTTAAGGTCTCGAAAATCAATGCACATACGCCAGTCCTCCTGGGTCTTCGGGACCAGCACAGCATTTGAGAGCCACTCAGGAAATTATATTTCCTTGATATGTTTAGCTTTCGGTAACTTCTCCACCTCGGCCTCAATAATGGCCTCCTTCTCTGGCCCAAAGTTACGTTTCTTCTGCTTGACCGGCTTCATGTTAGGGCTAATGTTGAGGTGATGCTCAACCATATCTGGGTCAATCCCCACTAGGTCTTGGGGAGACCAGGCAAACACATCCGCGCTGTCCCTTAACAATGACACCAGGTCTGTTAGAACGTCTGGACTGAGAGTTGTCCCCACATGGAGGACTCGACTATCATCCCCCGGGATTATTCTACAGCCATCAGGTTTTCCTCCCTTTCAGTTAATCGGGGTCTGTCCTCTGTTTTATGCCTCTTGACCTATCTCTCATCTTCTCTTCGCCTGATGCTCTCTACATACGTTTGCCTGGACGCATACTGATCACCTCTCGCTTCGCCTACTCCATCCTGGGCAGGGAATTTCAGCTTCATATGATAGATTGAGACTACTGCTTGAAGTTTGCTCAGGGAAGGTCTTCCCAACATCACGTTATAGGAGGAAGCCACGTCTACCACCAGGAACCGAACTGTCTTGGTCTGCCGATATGGCTCATCCCCTAAAGTAACCAAGAGGTTAACAACTCCAAGGGGCTTTAACGCGCCCCCTGCGAATCCCACCAATGAGGTCGTGACCTCTTCCAATTCTACATCTAGATTCATCTTTCTAAAACAATTGTAGAACATAATGTCTGCCGAGTTCCCCGTGTCTACAAAGATTCTTCGGACATTATAATTGGCTATAGTAGCCATAATAACCAGGGCATTCATGTGAGGAGCCAGGATCCCGTCCTCGTCCTCTGATCCAAAATAAACATTTGGGCTCGGCGCCACCTGCCCAACCTCTCTTCCCTTTCTCACCAGATCTCGCGCTGCATGGACATAGCTGTTCTGGGTTCGTTTAGAGTGCTCATCCCACTCGCCCCCTGTGATCATCAGGATCTCACCCCGTATGGCCTGGCTCTGCTCATTCGTTCTCTCCCCATTTCGCCCATTATCCTACTCATTCTTACTCGACTGAGGTCGATTGCTGTTGCGGTAGCCGGACCTGGGCTCTTCCTTCCGCATTCGCACATATTCTTTCAGGTGCCCAGCTTGCACCATTCTCTCCAGCTCATCCTTCAAATGGGTGCACTGATCGGTGTCTTGCCCATACTCATTATGATATCTGCAAAATTGATCCGATCTTTCTTTCCTTGGCTTCTGCGAGTAGGTTCTGGGCCATTTGAGATCTGAGTGCCTTTGAATCGCTTGCAAGATCTCCCTCTGGGAGGTCGCCAATGGCGTGTATTTATAAAAACGAGGTCGTCCCCCAGGCAGGTCTGGCCTAGACCTTTTCATCGGCGCTTTCTCCTCCCTCTCGTATCTCTCCGTTTTCTTCTCTCATTCGTCTTTAATTTTTAAGGCTTCCTCCAGATGGATGTAGTTCTCAGCCCTTTCCAAGAGTTCTCTGAATTTCAGAGCTGGCTTCACCACCAACAACTGAAAGAACTCCCCACGTCTAAGGCCTTGTGCCAGTGCGTTCACCAGGAGCTCTTCCGATGCAGAAGGCACCTCCAACTTCGCCATTGTAAACCTGTTGATATAAGCACGTAGGCTCTCGTTCTCCTTCTACTTTAGGCTGAACAGCTCGAGTGGCATCTTTTGGTATTTCCTGTAGCTGGTGAACTGGTGCAGGAAGGCCGTGCTGAACTCATCAAAGTTGCTGATAGAGCGTGGCGGCAACTGGCTAAACCGGAGCTGTGCCGACTTGGTGAAAGTCATCGGGAAGACCCGGCACATAACAGCATCCGAGAATTTATGCAACGCCGTTGCTATTTCAAAGTGGCTGAGGTGGTCCCACAGATCTGTGGTTCCATTGTATTCGAAGCCTAAAGATCGGTATGAAGCCGGAACATCGTCGCGCATAACTACTTCCGTGAAAGGTGTACCTCTCCGTGCCGGCACCGTGCTTGTGCCTGCCATCTTCTTCCTGAATTCTCGCACCTCCTTCTGCAAGCTTTGCATCTGCTTAGCCAAGCCCAGATTAGCTTGACTCGACATCTCACTATCGGAAGTGGAGAGGTCTTCTCTATTCTGGAGGAGGATCTGATTGGTGCGCTGACCTCGCAGTGGTTCAGTTTCTGTCAGCGGCACAGTCCTAGCTGGCGGTGCGTTGGATGGCGGCGTCGACATCTCTACGAACTTCTTTTCTACCACCGTCTCCACGACATTGCCAATGAGCTCCGAGAGCTGCATGAGGAAGGATTCATTGAATGAACCACCAGTAGCTGGCATAAATCTACCAAGTAGGGGTGACGTAGTTCTCGGCGTAGCCGCTGCCGACGACGCTGTCCCTTCTGGTCCCATCGTCGACGTCTCTGCCGACCTGGGCATACCCCATGGCGCAGCAGAGCTGGGGGTCCCGCCGAGCTCCCCTACCAAGTTCTGTCGTAGACCATCTGAAGACATTGAAAAGTCTCACGTCTTAGCTTGATCGATTTCCCACAGACGGCGCCAATTGTTTCACCCCAAAATATGATACTGCCTGAAACCTAGATTTCTTCCTGACCTGCACCACAAACACAAGTTAGAAAGGACCACCGGTGGTTTTCCGGTGGAAACCTCTCCGATGCTTAAGTCAGAAAGCGTATGAGGTGTTTTCCAGGAAGTAAAGAAGGAATGCACAAAAGAATGACATACCTCCCTCAGCCTTAGGGCTGAGATATTTATAGTTTTTCCCGGTGGGGACCCTTTCCGAGATCTCAGGAACAAGGGCCGCGAATCAAGGGCTGTTGAGGCAACAAATTCTGACAAGTGGTCCCACTTGTCTTCCTCAAAGGGGGTCAGGAGACCAGGTCTTCCCTGGGCCTGCTCTTCCCTCAATTCTGTCCACCTCGGGATGATCATGTTTTCTAGGGGGAGCTAGGTCAAACCTTACCCCAGCTTGAACTGTCTTGATCTCCTTTTTTCAACCATCCGGTTCCTCCTTCTTATTATCCCAGGTCGGGTCTACAGTCCTGACTTATCCTGAGCCGATCTTCTAACGACTTTCCCAAGGATCTCTTCTAGATATCAGCTCAGCTCAAGGCCTTCAGAGAGGAGATCGGGCCTTGCTTTGAGAGGAAGATCTGACCGAAAGCACTGGTCATTCTGGTCTAACCGTGCTTATCTAGTGGTTTGCCAAATCAGGTGTACCCACACCAGGTCTGACCTACTCCTGCCACATCAATGCTCTTAGATGATGTTGACTAATGTTGGAAATAATGTATATGGACCTCTTTAAGCCACCCTTTTGTATCCAAAGTCAAATCTTAACCTTAAATTTTAAGATTGAAATGTTTTGTAACATTTTCTATTTGTTATCCACCGATAGCCTGTTCAATAACACTTTTCGTGAAAATGAGCCTCCAGTAGCGACCCAACTATCGACCAATACTTAGGTCGATAGTGAACTTCCGACCTTCTCTTGTTTAGTGGGCTCGTGGGCTTTCTTTACGCTTGGTCTAATGTTCTCCATTCTTTCTTAGCTCTAGCCTAAATCTTAATTATTATCATAATTAATCCCAAATAAGATCCAAAATCCTATAAATCAACAAAAATATATCAAAAATGTAATAACTTCCGAATAATGTGACTAAATGATGTTATTTAAGCACAATTATTAATTGAAACCTACCTATATAAGTCTTAAAATATTCTTAAAACCCGTATTTATCAAACTCCCCTAAACTTAAAGGTTTATTCGTCCTCGGAGAAACAAAATAACGAGAAATATAGAAATAAACATGAGTATAGATATGGCAAATGGTGATGCTGTATTTTGCTTCATAAGTACCATTTTTTAAAAATATAAACACAACATCAAGAACTTGGTTAAAGCACCTTTAATACCTTTAATCCTTACCAAGTATTTCACTCATCACACAAGTGTTTGATTAGGACGTGTATACACTAGATATCGAATCAATACATGAAATCTAACATAAGTTTGCAATTAATTTATCTCTCCACTTTGGTGTGTACTAATTGACAAGAATCAAATATGACTTTTAGTAAGGTTGTAATGCAGGCTCTTTGGTTATGTATGGAATTTATAAAAATGACTATAGTGCGAACTAAGGTACAAAATAACATAACTACTCTCAATTAAATATTTTGAAACTTTTTATACTTCATCCTAACCTAATAACCCATAGTTTTGTAGAACAAGCTTCTAAGACAAAGACCCTCACCCAATCCCAAAAACTACTAATTGTTATTTATTTAAAGCTTTTGGAAGTGCTTCTTTCTTTTTAAATAAAAACATGAATAGACTTTTTAGTATAGGCTTTCCTTTCTTTTTTCTCCCTACACCAAAACCATTAAACTCAATATAAACACAAATATTAACTTTCAATTTCCTCACAAAAGTTATAAAATATTAAATAGGCTTCTCAAGAGCATGCATTAAGCCCATGACTATCAAGGAATGGGAAATAAAAGCTCAAATGAGGCTAACTAGGGATAATTTTATTTATAGTAGTTTATATATATACAAGGCCAGAATTGGATTTTGAAAATTAACTAAAATATTTTTAAGTCAATCCACAATTGAAACCTCAAGGCAAAACAAAATCTAGATCGAAAGAGATACATAAAATACCAATAAATCACTCGAGAAAGAAAATGACTATTTTTATGATTAGTTAGTCAAAAAGGTCCAAATCTCATAAGCATATCATTTTTTTTCAAAAGTATAAAATTAAAGAATTTTCAGTTAGACTGTAACAACCTAGTTTAAGCATGTATTAGCATAAATGTAAAGTTTTTTCGAAAATCAACTTATCCTTAGCACATCATCAACAAAATTACAAAAGTGGTCCATACAAATGTAATTCCATCCAAATAATATCGAATATTATTATTACAGACCCACAATCATCCACACTTTTATTTATAGTTCTATAAAGCAATTGAATGTGTAAATAAATGAATAAATAAGCAAAATAAAAATAAACTGAAAAATAGTTAATGAGATTTTAAATGAAAATACAAAATTTATAAACATAATATACAAGACTAAAGTAAGCCACACTCCACCCTCCCCAAAATTATTTGATACAAAGTATTAATAAGTTTGAAAGTGAATGAGTGGCTTACTTTGTCCGAGATTGAGAAAGCTCAAGGCAAGTCGAGCTCGGAGGCGTAGTCGTTCTAAGTGAAATGAAAGTTTTATGTTCACCTCATCATCCTCATCATTTGTCGCATATTCCGATACATCTTGACTTGATTCTCATGAATCTCGTCTACTTGTTCTTCCAATCTATCGATCTGGTTGGAATCATGCTCTTCCCTTAATCGGCTTCGTGAGGGTCATCCTCGTTGCCATTGGCCTGCTGGCCTCTGAAAGCTTGTGTGACTGCCCGATGCTCTTGTGACTTGATAGTGAAGGGTCTAATTGGTTCATTCTCGGAAGTTTTTGGGTGAGGCGAGTGCCGAATTGGGGAGTGGAAAATCATCGTTCGCCCATTGTTGAAACAAATATTGATCACATAAGGAATGATCATTCTTTCTATACTCAAGTTCTCGATGTCTATCATGACACTCTTAGGGACTATATCCCATTCGGGGAGGTGAATTTATAGCAATTGGGCGATGGGTGTTATCAAGCGACCGATGTAAATAAGCCCCTTCCTATTGCTTGATTATTGGACAAACTGTTCAACAAGAGCCCACATGACGTTAAATGTTATTCCCGACAGCGTGCACCATAAAGCTTAAAGTTCTTACTTCTGCATGCCTCCAGTTCATGACAGGCAAGTATCATCGATGATATCACATTTTGAATATATCAGATTATCAGGTTCCAAATCACCGAGGCCTTCAACTTTTGAATATTATATTCTTGGCTTCGTTCTCCTTCTCTCATTGTTATGCTTCTCGAAAATTCGTGCCAGTAGAAGTACATCGGATGGTATGCTTCAAAAAAATGCTCTGGAAAGGTTGAAGATGTTTGTTAAAAGGTGAGGTTGTAATCGGTATTCTTCAATTGAAAAGAGATGTCTATCAGATATTTTGGCCTTCTTTCCCTCTCGAGTTGAAGGGTGCTCAAAAATTCCAAAATGGTGTTGGCGTACGTTGGCCATCTTCTATTCATTAGCCCTTCATTCCACCCAATCCAACTAAAGAGTTGGTTCACGTCTTCTTCAATTCTGAGCGCTTGCATGCACTCATAGTTTACATACTTCATTGCTTGGACTTCTAATAAACTAAGACGATCACATATATTCCATCTTTCAAGTGAGGGTAAGTGGACTTTGGCATTTTTTTGGATTGGTTGCCGGGTTTGGCATGTACTAATCGCTATCCTTCCTGAAGTGATCTCTTTTCCGCATTATTCTTTGGATGAGTATTGAGGAGATGGTGGTTCTAACGGGTTAGGTTCTCGTACTTGTCAGTATGGATTGCCTCCTCGTAGGTTACTTGTTTGTCGTGAAGCCATTTCCTATACAATTGCTTCAATTAGTTTTGACTCCAAATACCAAAAGTCGATCATTCATCAATTACTTTCATTTGTCAATGGACTAAATTATGAAATATTTACTCAACCACGTAAAACATGCATAATTTAGCTCAAAAGTTCAAGAATTCAAGTCCAACTGGTCATCATTTAAAAAAACTCTCCACCCAAACGGATGAATATCCCACTACATGTCAAATTATTCAATCTCAAGCTACAATATCAAGGAATTCATATTCTAATGACTCAATAATCATCATATCATGCTTTAATCATGTCAAAATGCAAAAACATTCAAGATCTAAGTGTGCATATCAAGTGTTCGATGAAATTCCCCAAGGAAAAATCAAATCGAGTTTAACTTTTGAAGTACCCCACACACCCAATCCAACAAAATCATCATCAAATAAAACCTTAAATATCAACTATCAATTATAAATGTATAATTTGAACTAGTTCATAATATCCCAAAATTCAAAAATGAAAGAACCTAGTCGAGAATTTAAAGAATCTATACCTTGTTAGATTTTTGATGATGAAGTGGAATTTTCTTGATGTGGTTTATTTTTGAAACATAAAATCGTTGAGAACTGAATGAAAAATAATAGGGTTTAGTGCATTTTGGTAATAGAGAAATGAAAGTAGAAACAATTCTTTGTTTTTTGGATTTATACCATATGTGGCCCGTTAGGAACCCGCTATCGACCGGTAATAGGTTCAATAGTGTTTGCCTTCAAAACGCCACCCCGTAACGAATAGGCTAGCGATCACTTGACTGGTCGACAGTCGGGCAAAATCCTCGATTTAAAAAAATTGAAATAAAACTACATATATACCTTACAATGTTGGGTTGCCTCCTAACATTCGCTTTTTCTTTCGTCTTTTTGATAGACGTTCTCCGATTTGTATATATTTGTGTGTATTTTGCATTTTGTTTTATGTGTATTAGTTTTGTTTGAGCCGTAGTTTGTGTTGTTTTTCATTATTTTGGTTTTTTGTAGCTTGTTTCATCTTTTTAGTGTTTTTTGTGTGTTCTTCTCACAATTCTTGTTGATTTTTATGTTATATTATCTTTTTAGGTCAAACGTGTTTAAAGCGGGCCCGAGAAGAGGTCGCGAGACAAGCCAAGACCACGCATTCATTCATTGGATGTAGCAGTTATCAGTTCTTGAGCATAACTCCATGAACCCTTGTGTTGATTGCTTGTATTTAAAATCATAGGAAACATAAGAGAGAGAATATAACTTCATTCTTACCACTTAGCGTGGTTTGTACATTAAAAATGGGAAACATAAGCTAGAATTGGAAACATTGCGCTGAATTCCCAAATATGGCAGGTCTTGGTATGGAGGCCATAAATCTCTGCATAAAAATTCTTTTTATGTAAATCAAGGTCCAAATGAAATCCACGAGGTATGGATACATTTCATATGCATACATCTATATCTACTTTAGAGTTTTAGAGCCTTCAAATTCCTTCTGACTCCATACATTCCACAACCGTCGATCGATGTCCATCAACGCACCCATTGACAACATATCCTCGACCTTTGGACTTGGTCGATGCTGGTTGACCCACCGGTCGACTTAGCTACTTTGGTAGCATCTCATGCACACGCGCGCTTGGAGCATCAACACCGCTATTATCGAACCATTTTGTGCATTCTCTTTCTTTGGAAAATGGAATTTTTACCGCTTCCCCCTCCCCTACCAATAGAATATAAGGCTCTCATATAATGAGGACTCTTACTAACTATCATATACCCTCTACCTAAGTTAGGTTTAACTCACCCTTTTAATATTTTTAGATTAATTTCTCCTCTCTTAGATATAGATTTCATTTCAAGCATTTTGTGTTGAAGATTGGATTTTTCTTGCTAAGTGACAAGCAAAGATTGAAGATCTCTAATTCAACTTTAGTAAGTTTTCTCTTTTAATTGTCTTTAGTATCCTTTTAATTCCTTTTAGTAATTCGTAGATCTCTCTTTGTTTGTACTCTTTTTTCAAGCAATTTTGAGACTTTCTTTTTAGGGAAAAATTTATTTGCCACCTAATACTTTTTTTGTTATTATTAACAACCCAAAGTATGAGGATTCTTCTCTTTGCAACCTTCAGTCTATTTTTTATTCAAAAAAAGGTCGGATTGAAGCACGTAAACCTCATGCCTCATTCTAAGAAGATGAAAACATTGCCCTCCAGAATGAGGCATGAGGTTTACGTGCTTCGATCCGACCATTTTTTGGATGAAAAATAGCCTGAAGGTTGCAAAGAGCAAAGCCCGCATACTTTGGGTTGTTAATAACAACAAAAAGAATATTAGGTGGCAAACCATAAAAACGCAACAAGTACAGGTGGCAAAAATTTTTTTCCCTTCTTTTTATGTGACAAATAAGAATTATAGATCTAGCTTGGATTTGAGTTTTCTTTTCATCTTATTTGCCTTTATTGCATTTCATTTTCTATGCTTAGGTTTAGTATATTTTCTAATTCTACTCTTATTGATTATGAACTTCCTTTTAGGTTTCAAGCTTTATGGTTGATTTAGGTTATATGATAGTGTAATAGTTTTAGTTTTTATCAATTTTTATCATTTTGCACTTTAATTGCTTTCTTCTCTCATTTGCTAGTTTATTGAATCCTAGATCTAGCCTCTGTTTCTTGTAATTTTCCTTGAAGATTTTAACTTTTTGGTTGAATTGTGTTAGAGAATTGGTATCTCCTTCTAATTTGCCAATTTATTTCCTATTTTCATGTCTTTATTGCTTAGTTTCGTGATTAGGGTTTTTAGTTGCATTATTATGTTTTTGCTTGCTCTTTCCTTTATTCCTTGATATTTTTCATGTCATTAGGCTAGATATATCTGGTCTATGGCCTAGGTAAGTTTAGTTCCATCGATTGGCAAGTTATTGAGCAATTTATTATGCAATGGGTCGTGGAGACTTGTCGAGTGCCCTAAACCCTTACTTTTTTATTTTTAATTTCAACTTTTGCGTTAGTTTCTAAAATATAAACCCTCAAACTAATTGATCATGTATTTAGAATATATTTCCCTTTTCTTCTTTTCTTATTTCATGTTACAAACACAATTATCACGTCTACTTTGATTGGACTTCCTCTGGAGATACGAGTTGGGAAGAGTCGCAGCACTTCGATCGATCCCATCTTATTGTAGGTATATCTCAAGACTCTATATTTTAAAAAGAGTGCACAAGATATCTAATCAAATTTTTGGTGCCATTGTCGGGGAAGGATAAAGGTTTCATGGTTTTTATGTTTATATTTTTCTCATGATTTTAAAATTAGGCTTTTACTTGCTTTTGTGCTTTTGTTTTACTTTATTTTTGTCACCTTTTCAATTATCTTATTTTCACGCCGGTACGTTTAATTCATTTGTTGAGTGTTGTAATACTAAGTTATATCAACAACCTCATCCACATCTTTCGAGATTTAACAAACCAAAGGTGGCCGAAGATGATTATCCTTATGCTCCTTATAAGGATCTATGTGATCTACCTCCCAACTATCAAGCTCCTCCGCTGATGATCTTTATATTCCTTATAGGTACCCGTATACTCCACCTCTTAATTATCGATCTCCTCCTCCCGATGATGACCCTTATGCTCATAACTACCGACGATAGTCCCTAACCACTTGCATGAGATATTTAAATTGGGCAATTTATGATGACCTTTCCATCCGACCTTCTAATTACTATGATTTGGAATATAAATCTTCATACGCTCCATCTATTTCCCCTTTTTCTTACCCGAGCTATAATTCCTATGCTTGATACACCTCTAATCCCCATCTTCCGATCTATGAACCTTATGCTCCACCCACCTGGCCTACTTATATTACTAGCTATGGTGATTATGCTCCATCTACTCCATATTCCTACCACCCGAGTTATGATCCTTATGCCCCACCTTCAGAGAGCAACGATTCGGGATTTAATACTTCATATGATCCTCGTGCATCACATTCTTATTATATGAGTTATGATTGCTATCCTTTTTCCCCTTTATTAAATTACGAGACTCCTAAGTCCTATAATTCGGGATATGGCCACTATGCTCTCCATTCCCCACCTTATCATACCCAAGGACATACATGAGGCTAGTAATAGAGGTAAAGTGGCTTCTTTATGATAATAACTTTTCCAGTGTTCCCATTGTTGAACCCTCTTTAGTTGTTTATGAGGTAATAATTCCTGATGTGGTGGAGTCTTTCTTAGTTGGTTGTGGTTTGACCTTAAATCCTACATTTGAGGATGTGTGTAAGGAGGTGACAATTGAGGTTGGAAATCTGGATGTGTGCATTGCCCCGCTTCTTGTCTTTGATGATAATTTGGGTGAAAGTGTGGGGGTGATGCCGATGGAAATCCCTATGTTAAGTGATGATTTGAGCTTGTTGGCTCTTATCGTTGACACAAGTGAGTTGGTGGTCACTGTTGATTTTGAAGAGCATACATATACCCCTTTACTATTCAACAAAGCTATATTAGTAAGCGAGTTCAAAGAGGTGTTGGATTTGGAGATTTCGGTGGGCATTAAATAATTTTAGCTTAATTTCCATATATGAGGATAATGGAGTTAAGGAGACGATTGTGGAGGAGATTAAGATTGTTGAGCCTCTTCCACCATCGACCAATGCCTTATTGAATCTTGAAAATGAGGTTGTAGAGGAGATGTTGAGGTTGATCCCGATAACACCTCTCTTGTGCCCAAATAAGTCTTTATGTGACTTTGAGAGTGAGGGGATTGCAATCATGGAGGTGAAAGGAATTGTCGACCCATTTTGTCATTTAGAGCCCTTGTGCCTTCTATTCCTAAGTTTTTTGGTTCACCCAGTGTCCATTTCATATTCTTTATTGACGTCTTTGTTCGTCTGGTGGTTGGAACTTGTGATTTGCTCCTATTATGTGGTGATTTAGTGTCCGTGGTTAACTACTTTCGTTTCCATCCAGTGAAGATTGTAGAGGCTCGTGTCTTGGCTCATGGATTTTCTATGTCTATCATTCCAACATGTGAGCCCCTAGTTTTTGTAGAGTAGATCATGCCATTTGAGCGGCCCGATGATGACTTCTTTTGTACAAATGACATTTTAATTCTTCCATCCGTCTAACATTTTTCCTTTTCTACTCATTATGCTGATATCTTCATGGTGATCCATTATTTGCGTTTCCAGCCTCCTAAGTTAATTGGAGCATTTGTTTCTTCCTACCTATATATTGCTTGGCATCCCCTCCTTTGTCACCTACTTATCTATTTGGAATATACTAAGGCATGTCACGAGCGTCACCACATATTTTCAACATTAATGTCGAAATCAAGATGTTGGCGAGCATTCAAAAAGATGTTGTAATCAAGATGTATACAATCAAGATGTTGTCGAGCGTTCAAGATGTTTTCAAAATTAATATCAAAATCATTTATCATTTTACACTCTTCCACTCGATGTATGTCTTCACATATTTTCATTAAATTATAAAATTTAAAACTTTATGCTGATTATTGATTCTCAATGTGAGTTCTCCTTGTTCAACATCAATAAGAGCTTGGCTCATTTCCGAAAATTGACACCCCAAGATTAAAGGTAAGTTCTTTATTCCTCCATATCCAACACTACAAAGTCTACGAGAATGTAGAAGTCATCAACTTTCACCAGAACATCCTCAACTACTCCCTTCACATACATCAAGGATCTATTCATCCTTTGGAGTGTGATATTTATCGGAATGATGCTTTCAATATCCAATTTATTGAAAATTTACAAGGGAATAAGACTTATTCTTGCACCTAGATAACATAAAGAAGTGGCCAACAAACTTCTCGAATCATGCATGAAATCTTAAAACTCCAGGGGTCCTTGCATTTGAGAGCCAATCTCTTTTGTATCATCGCACTACACTCCTCTGTAAGATTCACGGTCTCATACTTTTCCTGTCTTCTTTTCTTGCTTATTATCTCCATCAAGAACTTCTTGTAGTTTGACATCTGCACCAAATCATAAACAAACGGCATGTTTATATGGATTTTTCATAAAATATGTCAAAATTTAGAAATTTGTCATCCATTTTCTTAGTGTTAGTTTGTTGAGGAAACGGTAATGAATTAGAAAGATTAAAGGAGATATAATTATCTTTTGGCTTCTCATCCCCTTGTCTGACTTTTACTTCAACCATATCTTCCTCGACATCCTTTTCCACTTCTTTCGTGAGTTCACGTTGAATATCCGACATCTTTAGTCCTAAATCTGCAACAAAGATTTAATCGACAGACTAAATTTGCACCCTTATATTTGGTGGACCATTTTGGCTATATCCAAAAAAGTAAAGGATGAATTCCACATTTTAGCCATTGTATGCATAATATTTAATATTCCTGATTTTTTGGTGTATTTGCTGGTACTACTTTCATTTCTTTTTGGTTTTTTTTTTAACTTTTTTACTACTTTGTAGAAGGGGTTTTCGTAAATCTGCTCTAGTAGTAGAATATCTAGTTAGTGTTTAGGAAAACCTGTTCTTGATAGTACGTTCTAGAAAATGTTTTGAAAGCCCGTTCTAAGAATCACACTTTCTAGAAAGGATTTTTGAAAACCCGTTCTAGAAATCACAATAATTTAGAACGGGTTTTGAAAAGTTGTTCTAGATATCATACTTTCTATAACGGGTTATGAAATATCATTCTAAATATCATACTTTCTAGAACGTCTTTTAAAAACCCATTCTAGAAAATCAATTTGTATAATGGTTCAACGGGTTAGAGACCCAGAATAGTAATTTCCAGAATAGGTAAATGTATTTTGTAGAACAGGTACCGAGATGTTCTAAAAAGTTTGACTATTTAGAATGGGTAGTCCAACTTTTTGGAACAAATTGATCTAGAACGCCACCAGAACCATTATAGATTAGCGAAGAAAGGCATTCTAGATTGATGTTTCTGCACTAGTGGAAACATAATTAATTATGTATCACTCATAATTAAGGAATCAAAACATAAATATAGCATATATATCATACTTGAATTGAAAGAAACATCATAAAATTTTTCAATCATTGTTGTTCTGAAACCCAAAATAAAGAAACTCAGCCCAACATGTTCAATAAATCATTCACACAATTTATCGAACACATAATAGACATAATGAAAGTAAAGATAGAAACACAAAAATGGATGATTTGTTTCTCACCTCAAACTCTCTTCTTCTAAAAAAGAAAATCAAAACTAAACTATGGTGGATGATATGATGGTTTCTTCTCAAAGCTTGACGTTGGATGCTCTGGGATGATTTTGAATGATGTTGGAAATCGTGTATCTGGACCTCTTCCAGTCGCCCTTTTATAGTCAAAAGCCAAATCTTAACCTTATAATTTAAAATTATGATGTTTTTGAGTCGTTATGAACCGATATCCTGGTCAATAACACTTGCCGTGAAAATGAGCCTCCAGTAGCAACAACTAGCGACCGATACTCAGCTTGATAGTGGGCTCCCGACCTCCTCTTGTTAGTGGGTTCCTGGGATTCCTCTACGCTTGGTCTAATGTTTTCCTTTCTTCCTTAACTCTAGTTTAAATCTTTATTTTATCATAATTAGCCCCAAATAAGATACAAAATCCTATAAATCAACAAAAACATATAAAAAATGTAATAACGTCCAAATAATGTGAAATGAAGTTATATGACATTATATAAGCACAATCATTAATTTAAATCTACCGAAGTAAGTCTTAAAATATTATTAAAACCCGTGTGTATCAAACTCTCCCAAAATTAAAGATTTATTCGTCCTCGGAGAAATAAATAAAGAAAAATATAGTAACAAAAATGTGTATAGATATGTCAAATGGCGATGCTTTATTTTTCTTCATAAGTAACATTTTTAAAAATATAAACACAACATCAACAACTTGGTTAAATCACCTTTAATACCTTTAATCCTTACCAAGTAAGTGTTTCGCTCATCACACAAATTTTGATTAGGACGTTTATACACTGGATATCGAATCAATACATGCACTCTAACATAAACTTGAAATTTATTTATCTATCCACTGCTTGGTGTGTACAGAATGATAAGAATCAAATAGAACTTTTACCGAGTTTGTAATGTTGGCTCTTTGGTTAGGTATGGAACATTTGGATAAAAGTGATCATAGTGTGAACTAAGGCTCAAAATAACACAACTACCCTCAATTAATTTTTTTGAAACTTTGTATACTTCACCTTAACCCAATAAATCATATTTTTGTAGAACAAAATTGTAAGACAAAGACCCTCAACCAATCCCAAAAACTACTAATTTTTATTTATTTGAATCTTTTGAAAGTGCTTCTTTATTTAAAGGAAAACATGAATAGCCATTTTAGCATATGCTTGCCTTTTTTTCTCCCTAAAACAACACCATTCAACTCAATATAAACACAAATATTAAACTCCAAATTTCCTCACAAAAGTTACAGACTATTAAATAGGCTTCTCAAGAGAATGTATTAAGCTCGTGGCTATCAAGGAATGGGAAATAAAAGCTCAAATAAGGCTAACTAGGGATAATTTTATTTTTAGTTATATATATACAAGGCCGGAATCGGATTTTCAAAAATTACATAAAACATTTCAAGTCAATTCGTACACTTAAAACCTCGAGGCAAAACCAAATCTAAATCGAAAGAGATACATAAATGACCGATAAATAACTCGAGAAAAAAATGACTATATTTCTGATTAGTTAGTCAAAAAGGTCCAAATCTCATAAGCATATCATTTTTTATTTAAAACAAGAAAATAAAGATTTTTTAGAGTGTAACAACCCTGTTCAAGCATGTATTTTGTATAAATGTAAAGTTTTTCGAAAATCAACTCATCCTTAGCACATCATCAACACAATTATAAAAGAGGACCATACAAATACAATTCTATCCAAATAATAACAAATATTATTATTACAAACCTACGATCATCCACACTTTTATTTCAAGTTCTAGAGAGCAATTGAATGTGTAAATAAATGAATAAATAAGCAAAATAAAAAAAATTGAAAAACAGTAAATGCAATCTTAAATGAAAATGAAAAATTCAAAAACATAATATATAAGACCAAAGTAAGCCACACTCCAGTTGTAATAAGTCTGAAAGTGAGTGAGTGGCTTTCTTTGGCCGAGACTCACAAAGCTCAAGGCGAGTCGAGCTCGGTGGCGTAGTAATTCTGAGTGATATGGAAGTTTTATATTCGCCTCATCATCCTCATCATTCATCGCATATCCCGCCGCATGTCGACTTGATTCTCATGAATCTCATCCACTTGTTCTTCCAACCTCTAGATCCGGTTGGAATCATTGTGAGGGTCCGACCTCGTCATTAATGGCCCTCTGGCCACTGAAAGCTTGTATGACCGCATGATACTCTTGCGACTTACGAGTCAAGTATCCAATTGGTTGTTTCTCGAGAATTTATTACTTAGGTGAGTGACGGAATGGGAAGAAGAAATTCATCGTTCGCCCATTGTTGGAACAAATGTTGAGCACCATGAGGAATGATCATTATTGATATATGAAAGTTCTCGATGTCTAGATCGACTCTCCCAGGGATGATATCCCATTCGGAGAGGTCAATTTCTTACGATTGGGCGATGGGCGTTATCAAGTGAATGATGTAAATAGGACCCTTCCTATTGTTCTATAATTAGAAGAATTGTTCAACAAAAGCCCACATGATGTTAAATATCATTCCCGATAGCATGCACCATAAAGCTAATAGTTCTTTTCTCTTTATGCCTCCCATTCATGACATGCAAGTGTCATCGATGATATCATCTTTTGAATGTATCAGAACATTGGGTTCTGATTCTCCGAGGCCTTTGAATATTGGATATTATATTCTTGGCCTCATTCCCCTTCTCTCTTTGTAATGATTCCCAAATATTCATGCTACTAGAAGTTCGTTGAATGTTATGTGCAAGAAACTCCTTCGAGAAGGTTGAAGTTGTACGTGATTTGGGCCAAGGTGAGTTGTAATCGGTATTCCTCAATCGAAAGGAGATTGATATAAATTCTCTTGGCCCTCTTGCCCTCTTGACTTGAAGGGTGCTAAGAAATTCCAACATTGCGTTGGCGTACATTTGCCAATTTATGTTCATTAGATCTTCATTCTACCAAATCCGAATAAAGAGTCAGTTTACATCTTCTTCGATTACGAGCGCTTGCATGCACTCATAGTTTAGACACTTTGTTGCTTGAACTCTCAATAAATTAAGCGAGCACATATATTTTAGCTTTCGAGTGAGGTTAAGCGGATTCTTAAATTTTTTGGATGGATTGTCGGGTTTGACATGTACTCATTTTCATCTTCGGACGAGTGTTGAGTAGATGATGGTGCTTACAGGTTCCACTCCTACTTGGAGTGTTCGGGATGGGTTTCCTCCTCGTCGGTTCCTTTTTGTCATGAAGCCATTTCCTACAAAATTGCTTCAATTATTTTTTGATACCAAATACGAAAAAGTGATCATTTGTCAATGGACTAAATAAAATATTTACTCAAACATGTAAAACATGTTCAAAAATTCCAATTGATCATCATTTCAGAAATTGTCTCCCCAAATGGATGAATATCTCCCTACATGTCAAATTACTCAATCTCAAGGCTACAGTATCAAGTTCATATTCTAATGACTCAATAATCATCATAGCATGCTTTCATCATGTCAAAATGCATAAACAGTCAAGAACAAAGAGTGCATATCCTGATTTGGAAGCTCATCTTGGTGTTATAGAGCAGCAAATACAAAATGATCCTTTCACATTATGGCTAAAATGGGGGAGATAAGGAAGGTGGTTGCTCAAGTAGAATATGTTGTGGCATATAAAAAGCAATGAAAGGAGAATACTATTGTTGATGAACTTATAACCACCCTTAGACGATCTTTGCGAAATTGCGATGCTGAACCTAGTGGTACCACTAGATGTTATTTATTTTCACGAACATTTAGTTGATTTTTGATTTAAAGACTTGTCTTTTATTTATTTCTCCCTTGCTTGATATTTGTTATGTTAGGTCTTGTTATCTTAGATGGCGGCATTATTACTAGCTTTTTCACTAACATCTCTAGAAAGATTCTTATTCAGGGGGAAATGTTTGTTTGTGTACAACTCAGTCATTTGGTTGTTTTGTCCAAAAAATCAAAAGGTGGAGATTGATAGGAATTTTTATTCATATTGATACCTTCACATTTTATTAAGTTTCAATATTATTTTTCTTTCTGGACGTTGTTCCTTTTAAACAAATGAGGAGTTTAATTAGTGTAACTAAAGTCATCTTATGTAGGAAAGTCTTTTTTCGTATTTATATATCTCCTTAAATTATCTCGATAATTATCAAAATTTTATTTTGTTTAACCATGATTCTCACAAAGGATAAGGAAATACATTTGTACATAAATATCACAAGCACTACTACAGAAATAGCCCAACAGCATCGATTGTTTTTGTTAATAGGCATCGGTTTGCAACCGATGCTAATAATAGACATAGGCATCGGTTGTTTGATTAAAATCGATGCCTAATCTATACATTAGGCATCGGTTTTGGTCAAACAACCGATGTTTAATGTATAGATATTGACATCAGTTGTCTCAAAAAACCGATGCTACAACTGACATAAGCATCGGTTGGTTGATCAAAACTGATGCCAATCTATACATAGGCATCCGTTTTGGTCAAATAACCGATGCTAATATCTGACATAAGCATCGGTTGTTTCACCAAACCGATGCCTAATCTATACATTAGGCATCGGTTTTGGTCAAACAACCCATGCCTAATATATATATAGACATCAGTTATGTCAAACAACCGATGCCTAATATCTATACATTAGGCTTCGGTTTCCACAGTATATGGGCTTCATGATCCACTAAAGTATGACGTTTACAAGAAATCTCAGTAATCGCCTATGCATATTTTTTATTATATATATTGTTATGTTTTGTTTTTATTTTTTATTATACCTCCAACTATAGCTATATGCCAAGCCTTAGCACAATCGAGAAACGAAAAGGAAAAATTATTTGCAGTGATGGGGTGAGAATGAAAAGATGACATAACCAACCTGCATCGATACGTAATTACATACATGTAGAAGTTTACATTATAATAAGGACTTTAACAACTTTATATCTCTAACAAACAAGATACGACCAAACAACTCCCAATTAGCAATTAACATTCGTAAGCTAGTGTCCTACTAGGGGGTTTAAGTATGGTCAAGCATAAAAGCCAACATCTATTTTTCCATATATTAGAACGGGAATAAAAATCAATATATTCACCATCGTCTTGATTGTACATGAAACCATGTACAATTCGAAAATACACCACTGAATTAGAAAAATGAGATTAAACATAATGAGAAGGAAATCGAATAGTTAACACATTTCGTCCACGTAGAGGATATCAGATCGGTCAAATTCTTACTGCAACCTACCGACATACACAGTTATACGGGCAGAACAAAAGCTTCCCCTATTGCCATTATATTTACGAGAATTCTCAAGAGATACAAGTAAATCAAAATAAAATTTAATACAAGGAATCAAGGACACTTCACGGACATTCTGCTGTACAATGTGCCAACTTGACTAGTAAAATAAATGAAAATTTCCAGCAGTCCATGTGCACAAGAGTTTATGATGCATGTTTCTGTTATGCTYCTGTGCGTAAGAATTGGTTCCTAGATAAAGAAAAATRATGGTAAACAWATWAAAATAAAAAATAACAATATCTATAATAAAAAATATGCATAGGTGATTACTGAGATTTCTTGTAAACGTCATACTTTGTTAAGTGATTATTTATTTGGGTGACCWTTAGGACCTTTAAAAACTCGCCCACCTTTCGCTCGTTCCTYAACCGCTGCAAGTATAGCTGGCCGATGCTTCTCTYTCAGWTTTTGTAGCCGATCTTCGTCTATGGTCAAAAAACCAATGCAAGCAGTCRACACGAGTTGACTGCTATCAAATGTGGAACCAGTAAGTGTCTGAAATAAGGTTATAGCATCTCCAGCATCCTTAGTCGTAACTACAGCAGGTCCTGCAAATAATAAGGCGTGACTATTCCATCTGTGTTCGGGATGAAAATTATTTTCGGAAAATTATGTACGAATTACCATATAAATCCATCAAAGCAAGTGCGGTTCGAAAGAGCATGACTCGGTTTCCTTCATACAGAAGCGCATCCCAGACTTGAAGAACTGAAGTAAAAGAAAAATAGTTAAAAGAGTTTGTGCTATGTAATTTAGATTTATCCATTAGCTGTATTGAAAACAATCGTATATCAATAATGCATGTAAATTAGTTGAAGAGGAAACAATTAGGCAGGTCCCCTAAAACTATACCTTAAAATAAAAAGTATACCAAAAAAAAATAGAAAACCTTAAAAAAACTATAAAAAAAAAAGAACCCTAAAAATGACAAAAAACAAACAAACAAACTAAAAACCCGCAAAACCTCTAAATAAATAAAATAAAAACTAAAAATTGGAAAACCCTATAAGAAAAAATAAACGATACAACGAAATGTACTCTGTTTAGGCATTTTGGCACAAGTTTTTGTCATAGTTGAATTATAGCTAATTGCAGAAGTCCTCACCAGTTTCCCATGGAAGCATATTTATGAAGATTGAAAGGAACCAAGGGCCAGATATCCATGCAAACTCGACTCCCAAGTAATCGAGATGGTTCACTGGGTCAGAGTGGCGACAATGAGGAACTTATTATTCAATATAAAGAAAAAACGAGGGAAACATTTATATAGAGGCCAAACCCAGTGTACTACTCCAATAAACTTCAGTTAAATGAGATACCTGTAATGGAACTCAAGTACGCACAGTTAAATGAGGTGGCTGCCACCTCCCTTCAACCTTTTAGAATTCATATAATTAATATTAGCTGTACTATATTTCTATATATTTTTTACTGAGTTGAGAGTGACTTGGGAGAAATATATAAATCTCAAATATTAAAAAGTTCATTGGCTTGATCATCAAAATGGTACCACTTGAGTGTACTACAATATAAATTGTATACTAATATAATTGTTGAGATTTCATAATTTGGCCTCCTGATTTAATTCAAAACACTCATTAATTATATAATTGACACTAGTATTTGACTGGAAACATGAATTAATATTGGCAAAAATAAATGGCAGCAGACAAACTAATAGCGGGTTGGCTAAAGATATTCATGCTCAATCAAAGAGCAATATATACAGACTTGGTCGGAAAGCTGAAAATGAAATGTGACTGTTCAACATGCTTAATACCTTATTCCTTTTCAACACAGATACAGGTTCCTTTCTTGAAAATGAAGCTTAGGAAACTATACAGTCAAAATGAAGATTTGAAATTCCAGAAAAATTCGCACACACGCGTGGGGAAAAAATAGGGGTTCTTAAAAAATTACATACTCGGAGCTATAGTTTTCCAACAAAAAATGTAAATTTTTTAGAGCGTTTGAAGAATAAGAACAAGGAATGTGGTAGGCGACGAAATCTCACAGAGCCAGAAATTGTTGTGTATTGGGGTAAAATAAATCCCCAATACAAAACCCTTAATCGAAACTCAAAGTACAATCATATCGAAAGTTAATCACATACAATACTAATTAAACATAAAAATTTTATTCTCAAACACGAAAGATTCGAGGGAATATAGAAGAAAAAGGAAATTCGAGTAGTACCTGTTAAGCTGGTCCAGGGGCTTGCCGGCGAACGAGAGATTGGGTTGTCAATGGTTTTGGCAGGGGAACAGCCTGCTTCGACGGAGCCACCATGGCGGGGGTGTTAGGGTTGCTGTTTTGACGGCGGAGATGGGGGCTCGCCTGCGGAGGGGGTTGGACGCAGTATTCGGGTAGTGGCAACTGGAATTTAGAGCGTGGTGTTTAGGAGGGTTTTGGAAGGGAGAAAGGAGAAATGAAGGTTGCGATTGAAGAGGTGAACCAATAAACTTTTCACGAGCAGCAGAATAAGGAGTTTGGACTCTTTTCTTTTCATTAAATATGCATCGGTTCTAAATTAATAACTGATTGCTCATATTTAATTATAGGTATCGGTTGTGTTGACTAACCGATATCTATGTATTTTAATGAAAATTTGATTTTTTTTATTATTATAGGCATCCGTTGAATCTAAACAACCGATGCACATATGTTTTCTCGGACTATTATAGGCATCGATTGTTTGGTAAAACCGATGCATATAACTTTTATTTATTACAAAAAAAAAATTCGCGCGACTATAGGCATCGGTTTCTGCTTAACAACCGATGCACATATGTTTTTCCGGACTATTATAGGCATTGGTTTTTTGGTAAAACCGATGCATATAACTCTTATTTATTACAAAAAAAACCCCGCGTGACTATAGGCATCGGTTTCTACTTAACAACCGATGCCTATAACTTTTTTTAATTATAAAAAAGACCCCGCGCGACATCAGGCATCGGTTGTTTACTACAACCGATGCCTATACCCTCGTTCCAATGCCTATGCCCTCGTTCCAATGTTGGACTAACGGATGATCCGTTAGTCCGGCCCGACAAGAGTGTTGCCCTTTTAGTACTATTATTTGTGATCTGGGACCGCGACCTATGAATGAATTTAACTTATGAACAAATTATTTGAGCGTATTTACTCTATTCTCTTGATCTTTTAAATATATGTTAATACTGGTGTTCCAACGCTATTACGACCCTTCAAATCTTTTCAGCATCAACGGTTTTCGAGTCAATGTTCAAAGTACACAAAGAAAAACCACATTTTTTTTATATAATTGAGTCATACACAGACGTCTCCAAATAAAATCCCCAAAAAGAGCAGAACAGAACGCCTTTCGGATGCTAGAAAACTTTTTCTTTTATCTTCTCTGGAAGTTGAGCGTCTTGATGGCATAGGCAAATATGAATATGAAAACAACAACAAATCCAAGAAGTAGAGCTGCAACTAATCCAAGCATGTCATTTCTGAACCCAAAGTAGTTCCTCAAGAAATCTTCAACTGTTTCTCCAGTGTCCATCACATCCTGAATCTCGCCATATTGTGTAATAGCAAAACCGTACAATGTATAAGCAATTGGGTTTGCCCAGTAGAACCATCTCCACCAAACAGCCATTCTCTGTTCATTTTTCATGTAATTATTTATACTTGAGAAGAAAAATGTCAAATTAAAAATGGAAAATGAACTTACAGGCCGTGGAACTATGAATCCTGAGAACAGGTCCCAGATGGAATAGAAGAAAGACGAGATAATGGCCGCAACGTTGTAGTTAGGAGAAATAGAAACAGTAACCATGCCATATAAGACATAGTATAGTAATGTGAAGAACGAGAAATATATGAACCAGAATACTTTTTCAACGGTCCAGTCGAATCCCATCATGGAGTAAACAATGAGACTGTATATGAGTGACTGGACGAATACGTAAGGGATCTCGATGAGAAACTGCAAAAAAGTAATTAAAATGTACAGTATTTGAGAGGTTTAAAAATTTTAAGACCCTCAACAGTGTAAAACTACTCACTTGTGAGAATGCATATGGTAATGCTGAGTACATTCCAGCTGCCTTTTCTCTATAAAAGACTAATCTCTCAGTAGCCACCACAGGTTGTACTGTGGAAGCATATTGGAAACCCAAGAAGCTGATAGCAGCATATATGGAACCCATGGCATTGAAAATATCTTGTTGCTTGTTCCTGGAATTTCATCAAATTATATATTACAACATCTAATCAAAAAGTATTAGCTATGGTATGTCAGAAATGATGACAAAAGTACGGGTCTCACGGGAGACCTACTCATCAGAAATAAGCTTCCTTTATGTTCCTAGCCAACTTACCATCTTGAGCCAAGATCCCAAAACATTGTTCCGAACATAAGGGCTACTAAGGTTGTGACCAGAAATCTGATGGCCGTATAAGGAGGATTGCGCCAATAGGACCAATGTTGTTTCCACAGACAAGCAATGCATTGGGTGAGAAATGATTGCGAATATTTAGTTGGGAAATATAGATCTTTCGTGCCAGGGCGTGGGACGCTTAATTCTTTGATTAGTGCTTTGTTCCTCCTGCGAGTGTTTGAACATTTGACGATTACCAAGTTGAACAACAATATAATTGTTTATTGAAAACATTTCATTGTTATGATTTTAGGCTTACATGTATAAATCTGATTTCTTGTAGTGTTCAGCAAAGTCCACTCCCAGGAGTAGTTCTTGTGCCGAAGTGGTAACTTCCAACATCCATGTAGCTGGATTGTAACCGTCCTTAATCTTTTGTACTCCTTCGATTCCTTCTAAGTACTTGATCAAATGGATTGAGTTGCGACCCAACGGTCCAACGTATATTTCTTCTCCTCCTCGTTTCAATAAAAACAGCTGCAAATTCATGTTATTTTAGCAACTAATGAAATCGAAAATAGCATTAAGTATAAGTTCGTTTTACAATTTATTTTATAAAGTTCACCTCATCAAATGCTTCAAAAATATCAATGCTAGGCTGATGGATTGTGCACACGACGGTTCTACCCGTGTTGACGGTATTCCTGACCGTTCTCATCACGATCGCAGCAGCTCTTGCATCGAGCCCTGAAGTTGGCTCATCCATAAATATGATGGAAGGGTTAGCTACAAGTTCAACTGCAACCGTAAGCCTCTTTCGTTGCTCGGTTGAGAGACCATTGACACCTGGCAACCCAATTAACGCTCCTCTCAAAGGGTTAAGCTCCACAAGCTCCATCACTTCCTCAACGAACATCTGCATGTATTCTCAATATGGTAATTGAAGTAAAAAATAAAAAATAAAAAATAGAAGTCTCAGTTTATGTACCTTTCTAGTTTCTGCATTAATTTCTCGAGGCAACCTCAGCCATGCTGAATAGACTAGAGACTCGTAAACGGTAATATTTGGAGAGTGGATATCGGTTTGCTCACAATAGCCAGAAATCCTAGCAAATGTGGTCTGGTTCTTTGGATACCCTGAGATTTTGATATTCCCTTCGATATATCCTCCCGTTTTCCTTCCTGCTAACACGTCCATCAGAGTTGTTTTGCCCGCTCCACTAACACCCATCAAAGCTGTAAGCACCCCCGGTCTAAAAGCTCCACTTACGCCCTTCAATAGTTCCAATTTATTTTCGGTCGCACCTTGAGCTTTCATTTCCTGCCCGATCAAAATAATAATTAATTACATAATTAATTAATCAATTGTTTTGTTTACAACTTTTTGAACACGAACACACCGCTGGAATGTCAACTGAATATTTGATGTCATCAAACGTGATGGAATGTGGTTCAAATGGAAGGATCATTCCTCTTTTCCGCGTAATCGCACCGCCATTTTGGGTTTCATCATCCGTTTCTTCTGGTAATACAGCTTGAGGCTTCTCGTAAGCTGCACCATTTTTGTTTTAACGAATATTAGTCAATATTTAAATATTGAATAAAAGTTAAAGAGACGGCAGAGAAAAAACTCACGGCCGAGGAATGTGAGAGCAATAAAGAATAAGATGTTAAATAGAGCTACGAATCCGATGACAGCACCAAGACCAATCCAATACCAGTTTGCTTCTGGAAAGAACCCACGAGGCCGCATAACGAGCGTTCCCAATTCGGTTCCATTTATCAACTACAAAATGATAGTAACACAAAAGTTTAGTATTAATTAATCAACATTAAATAATTAGTGCATCAACTTACTTTGCTCCAACTGTGCCCCGTGAATTCATTAACAAGAATCGCGTTCTGAGCATACATCCACGGTGAGGCCCAGTATCCCCACAACCACCAACTCTTCACATCCTCTGCGGAACCAATCAAAATTGACAGTACTGAGAAGAAAAAAAAAACGACCCACTTCCATTTTTACTGTAAGAGTATACAACTTTCAACTATTAAAATACCTCTTGATAGAACAAAGCCACCTAATGTAAATAGATAAATCAAAGCAAAAAACCCGAACGTGTTTGCAACAACCATGTCTCTGCCGGCTGCCCCGATAAATCTGAACAATGCTAATGCTTCCTGGTGAACAAACAAAAGCAGCAAATACTGCTTTATTAGCCTGCAATTAATTATTAATACTCTTGATCAGTAAATATGTTATATTACAGTAGAACCTCGATAATTTAATACTCCGATTCACAACTCGTACCTCGATACATTAGGATCAAATCCGATAACATAGTAAGTGAGAAATGTCCATATAGCAACTTCAATGAAGGTCATCGGTATTTTCAACAGCCACGAGGGTAGACCATACGCCCATGCGGGGAAAAAATTCATATCCCTTTGTTTGTAGAAAACGGGAAGCTTGTAAATAGTCATAGCAAGCTCCGACAACCCATTGAACATAATCACGATAAGGGCGAAAAACAGAGCCCCGGTGTACACACCTCCGTCTCCGATAGTGTTTTTACTCAGCTCGGTCCGAACCAAGAGTGTCATGGCAATAAACGACAGCAGAATGAGCTGAAAGCAAATATCAACAATATTATTTCAGCAATTTACTAAATATATTCATGTTTATAAATTGATACTTACCTGGAAGATCCTGAAGAAAAAGACAAAAGCGTTTCTCTTCATCAACAAGATTTCCCTTTCCGTGCAGGCTTTTAGGAGTTCCTTTTTCCCTAGCCCGTACATTTTTGTCGTCAAAGCTTTAGGATGGCTTTTGGTCTTATCGAATGGAAATGACAGCTCATCACCGAGTCTTCGGCCAACGGAAGATGACTTAAATGCCTCAGCAAATTCCGTGACTGGAATGAATCGGTAAAGCTCGTCTTGACGTGCCCAGTACTGTGCCTGGTCTTTCTTTGATGTTACCTGCAATATTGTTTGTAGTTTCTCATTAGAACCAATTAAAGACTAATATATCTATTTTTATTTTTAATTTATTTGTATGAAATTGGTTTATATCTGATGAGTATCGTACATGACTGAAAATAGCAGTGCATATTAACTTATTATAACATAGTTTTGCTTAATTACTTCTTGCAAGAAATCAGCCACTCCTTTTCGTTGTGGGCATTTGAATCCCATGGATTCAAAAAAGTCGAGCACGTTTTCTCGAGGGCCTTGATAAACAATTTGGCCATCGGCTAAGAGCACAATGTCATCAAACAGATCGTAAGTCTCGGGAGCCGGCTGAAGGAGTGAGATAAAAGCGGTGCCCTTCAGAATGTGAACATATTGTTGAAGCATATTCACTATTTGGTAAGTTGTTGAACTGTCGAGCCCGGTTGATATCTCGTCCATGAAAAGCGCGTTTGCCGGCCCCACAAGCATCTCACCTGCAAATTATTATTTTTTAGTTCAGTGAGTGTCCAACTTCATTTTGGCACATGGGTTTATGTAATTTGTTTACCGGTCGTGACACGCTTTTTCTGTCCACCGGAAATTCCCCTTATCATTTCATCTCCGACCAAAGTGTCAGCACAAACCTCGAGACCTAAAACCTTAAGAACGTAATTTGTGACGACACTCGCTTCATCTCCTTCGGTGGCTGATGCCTGCGTTTGATGGAAATAGTGTGTTGATTAATACACAGTAGAACAAGTTTATGCTAGATATCATGCTAATTCGGCCAAAAACGGGTGCACCCAATTGAGTTCCCCATCTAGGATTCTAACTTTGGAGGCCTCATACTAAGTGGACAAAAAAAAGGTATTTTATTATTAATACTTTACTTTTACCTTCATGAAGATATCAATATCCAGATCAGGTTTGATATTTGCTTCTTTCTCTCTCCTTAACAACTCTGCCAACATCTCTGCTCAAAACTTTAAATAGTCAATACACTGTAAATAGTAGTTACTAAATTATAGTTAAGTTTACGGTTTATCAAGTTATTTACGAACCATAGCGGGACCCAACACCCTGACACCTGGCAGAAAATGCTAAGGTTTCTCTGACAGTCATCTCTCCAATATGCAGATCATGTTGGCTGATATACGATGCTGTTCTTTGGGGCACAAACTCATCCATCCCATGTCCATTGTATGTCACTCGACCCGAAACCTGGTTAAGTATAAAAGTTAGATTGCGCAAAAATTGGGACCGAAATTTCGAATTTGTTTTTAATTACTTTAAGAGCTGGATCTAGCTTTCCCGCCAAAGCCAACAAAAGGGATGTTTTTCCAGAACTTGGAGGGCCTAAGAGCAGAGTCATCCTGCAGGGTTTGATTATCCCACTGACATCCTTTAGGATCGTAAATGGCTTCTTTTGGCTTGGAAGTATATGCAGTGTGTTCAATATCCCCTGCAAAATAATTACAGATGAATAAATATATATCAGCAAGATGCAAAATATTAATATTGGGATAGTGTTATAAGTATCACCCTCGAAGTTAATTTTGCCTAGTTATAACAAAACTCACTTATCATTTGTAATTTTAAAAGACAACTGGATTTGGATTTGTTTTTTCTTTTTTAAATTAGATTAAACTTCAGAAGTGAAATATTTTACCTGTATCATGTTGATGTTGAAATTGACAAAAGTAGGCAGAGCTCTGCTTGCACTATAGGCCTCTGCATCGATGTTTAGATGCTCAAACCTCACTTCAATTGTTGGCATATCAATCCCAACCCTGCACATCAAAACAAAATTAAGCAATAATGTTTAACAAAATCAACTACAATTTAGGAAAAAAAAAAAAAACAAATACCTGTCAATTCTATTTCTTAGCTTTAACAAGAATTTCTCATTATCTTCTTCAACAGTATTAACCAATCTGTCCATCAAAGTCCTCTTATCCTCAAATCCAAGATTATGAATATTGATTTCATTGGCGCCTTTCGACCCGAGAAAAAGCCCTTTTCTGAGACGAGCAAAAGTGGGCAACCTTTCCAGAGCAGCCCATTTTAAGGCCTCTTCATCGTCTTCTTGACGGGAAGAACGTGAAAAAACTTCAATCCCCGTGTTTCTCCATATGTTTGAGCTGTCTGCTGTTAAACTACCACTTGCTTTATAAAGATCACCTGAATGCATTTTCCTGAGTGTTTTTTTCTTTTGGTTTGTTTTTTCTTTTCTCTCTCAATGAAAGAATGAGGAATGTTAATGTACTTATCTGAAGATCTCGAATATGATTGCACGAGGTTTATATAGGCGAGTCCTGATGATGTCTTTACGGGCTTCTTTTAGTTTTCAAAGTATGAAGAAAATCTGAATCAATGAAGAAGTTTCTTAAGGGGCTGCTTGGTCATTGAAATTCCAAATACCAGTTCCAGAGTGTTAGTGAGAATAAAGGGAATTGAAGAATTCTTGTTACGATGCGTTACTTCTTATCACGTGGATGCCAAATTATAGGAAAATTCTAAAATGCATTCACTTTACCGTATATTATGTATTTAAAGCCATTAATTTATTCCATTACATCGTTCTGTGGTGGTGTTCACCTCCTAACCCTCTAACCTATCATATATAGAATTTTAAACTAGGTATAAATAGATTATTCAGCCCTATTCATCACAATTCACAAATCAGCCCCTCCCTATCAAATCCTTTCTCGAAGACGTTCTCCCTCTCCAATTTTCCATGGTCTAATAATAGGGCACTAATAGTAGCACCCTCCCTACAATTTATGAGTTCATCGATTAATTTTTTTCACAAATATTAAAACTACCTCTAATACTAAACCCCTCAAATATATTTTACCATTAGTTCGGATACTCGCATTTACGCGGGCATATCGAGCAAAATTATACTAACAAAAACGAAAAAAATAAATATTAAGTTTTATTCAATAATACAACTTATTGAAACCGTTCACTTCAGATTGTGGAAAAATTCCTTGTAAACAACATTTGCAATCTTATTAACAATAATATATCGATGTCACAACATAGAATTTTTAATCTTTTATATGATATCGATAACTGAAAATAATAACAGTTAAGATTTTATATATATATATATAGAGAGAGAGAGAGAGATAGATAGATAGATAGATAGATAGATAGATAGATATAAATATAGTGATATAAAATATTTTGGAACAAACATGATTTCAATTATTATTATTTCGCGAATATTGACAATATAACCAATTCAGGGTGGTTAAATTTGAAATTGATGTTAGAAGTCATTTCACAATCGGTATAATGAACCGATTGATAAAGGTTGAAAAGAACTTGAAAATAATGTAAGTCCATGAAACCAATACTAATGTCTGATGATGTTGGAATCCAACAGAACATTAATTGTTGAAACTATATTGAAAATACAATATGAACTCAATATATCCCCAATATATATTTAAAAAATTTAATGTGTGTATTCTGGATACAATGTATTTAATTATATTATTATTATATCAAAACGAAAATTATAATTAAAATTTACTTGTTAAAAATTATTTAATTAAATATTGCACAAAAAAATTCGTGTTCAAAAAATCTTTTTTATTAAACATAAAACAGCGAATTTCATATAAGAAAAAAAATGTAAATGTTATGCCAAATAGTAAACAATTAATTACTTGAAATCTATATTGAAATAAATATTTGAGTTATCATATGGTGGGCTATACATTGCAAACACACAACATTCCCCAACTTCCAATAAAGTGTCGTCAATGAATTTATCAAAGCCTGCCCGAAATGATGGTGTATCTTCGTCGTAATTCAATTCAACCATCCACTCGGTAGATAAAAAATAAATATTGGCATATTTATTCATGTCCAGATATGAATCTTTCATGAAATAGTTGTAGAAGTCCAGTGGAATAGGCTGTATAAAATAAGAAATATAACAAATGATTAAACGATAAATCTATTAAAAAGACATTTGTATTAGTTAGTGAAAAGAAGGGAAATTGAACTCACCAAGTATGCATTATCTATATGAATAGATTAGATTAAAACCTCAAACGTTGTAAGTCCAATACTATTTATTTCATACTTTTTATAATTAAAATATGACATTTTCTCTATCCAGTCGTTGTTGAAGATATTCAAGTCAAAAACCAAGTTTCCCTTGTACTTTAAAACCAAATTATGATCTACCAATATACTATTTGACCGAATAACTCTATCGAGACCATTTTTGAGATACACCAACCCATCAATACTTGTCATCTCCACAGACCATGTGTTACCATGCCAATTACGTAATTGAACAAAAACAGGCAGATCTACTCGAAAGTAGGATGAGATGTTGTTTGGAACATACTGCAAAAAATTAAAATTAAAATTATAAATTATAGAGTTACAAATCAATCTTATACTAATTGTAAGAAATACTTTTCAAATTTAAGTTTAGGTTTGGATAATCTAACCAAGGTCCTCTTGGATGTAATCTTTCCACAAAACTTCTTATTAGTCGCCGGAAAAAACCTCTGGAAAAAAAAAATCAAATGTAATAAATGACTAATAATCTTAATAAAAAACTATATAAATTAATAAATACATGTATAAACAGACATAATTAGAAAAAAAAATTAAAACAATTAAACATAATCTTCTATATAAGTTTTAAATTTTGCTATATTATAAATTGTGCAACAAAAAATGAATACAATATGTCTGCACAACATAAATTTGGCATAATGTAATACGTATTTTTTACATTCAATATAAGTAATTAAAAATACAATTAGCATGGGTAAAAAAAATTAATATAATTCTAATTATTACATGATGAAGAAGACAATAATTATATCATAAAGGATAAATTAGCCGACATATTCGGTAAAATTTAAAAATCAAAACATTGAATGATTTGAAATACATATACCAAATTTTTTGTTGCGTACAATGCATGCGCAAGATTATGGATATCAGCTTTATGATCCATGTTTGAAAATATTATAACGAATTTGATTTCTTCGGAAATGAATATTTACTACTGTCGCAGCATGTTATATAGTTTTGATTTTCAAATATGCCGAGCTAATTTAAGAAACCATATATATATATATATATATATATATATATATATATATATATATATATATATATATATATATATATATATATATATATAATGATACAATTTATAATATGTGAGATGATATATAATTAAATCCAATCTAAAACTCTAATATTAAATAAATTGTTGAAATCTTAGATGAAAATGAAAATTACGTCCGTTAATGAATTATATATCAGTTCCATATTTTTATCAATTCCGATAATTACGTGATTGAAATCAAGAACCATTAAGCCATAAATTTTATTTATGAATGAATATATTAATTTTTTTTATGGAAAGGATGTATTAATTATTGGGAATCAATAATCTCAAGGGATCATAGGGATTGCCATAAATTAATCAATTTGATGTTTTATGCTGGTACAAATATACTACAAAATATATCTATTGTAGATACATTATATTCTTAGGTAAATTAATCAATCATATATGATTGTAAAAATAACCGTTCAATATTTTAAAATATATATAATAGACCTCCGAGTACTTATCTGGGCGATTCCTTATTGATTAGATATTTAAAAATATATAACAGTAAACCATAATACTCTAAAGTAAATAAGGAATAAAGTAAATATAATCCGTATTTATTTCTTAAAATTTGATTGACTGATCTCTCGATCCATTACTGATTGACTAATTAGGTAGTTATTTCTTAATAATCAATTACCTAATCCGTATTAAAACTGATTAGGTAATTATTTATTACCAAATCTGCAACGCTAGAATACATAAAAACATAAAATTAAAAAAAAAAATCAAAAAAGTAGAAATAAATCTACAACGCAGAATACATAAAAACATAAAATTAAAAACAAATCATCAGAAATAAATCTGCAACGTCAGAATACATAAAAATTTTAATGCAGACGAACAGAGAACGCATAATACATAAAAACATAAATCTTAGATCGCAGAATACATAAAAACATACGCCAGAAATAAATCTGCAACGCAGAATACATAAAAACATAAAATTAAAAACAAATCAGAAATGCCAGAACTAAACATACGCTAGAAATAAATCTGCAACGCAGAATACATAAAACATAAAATTAAAAAACAAATCAGAAACGCCAGAAATAAATGTGCAACGCGGAAAACATAAAAACATAAATCTACACGCCAGAATATTAGAACGCATAATTATTAGCAGAATGGAAGAATTAAGAAAATTAACGCAGAATATTAGAACGCAGAATACATAGAACGCAGATAAATCAGAATATTATTAGCAGAACAGAATTATGCCAGAAATCCATAATCTACATAGAACGCAGATAAATCAGAATATTATTAGCAGAACAGAATTATGCCAGAAATCCATAATCTACGCAGAATACATAAATCTACGCAGATAAATCAGAAAATATAATATAACAAAATTTATTTATATAAATCGGAAACAAAGAAAAAAAAAGAGACGAACAAAATTTATTTATATAAATCGAAAAAAAAAAAAAAAAGAGGGAGAGAGAGGGAGAGAGAGAGAGGTAGCGGGAGAGAGCGAGCGAGAGAATGAATTATATCGAGTTTAGAAAAAAAATCGAATTTGGGAATGAACCCTACAACAAAAAAAAAAAAAGCTTTATTTTATACCTAGTCTAAATTTCCATATAAGGAAGAAAAATTAGTGAATGCATTATAAATTGCCCACATCAGTTTCATGATTTATTTGAAAATGACACATGTCATTTGAGTTTTTATTTAGTTGACACCTAAGATAGGTGTCAACACAATTAGTAAATAGGAGGGATTCTCACAAGCCTTCACAATCACCCCTGCCGTTGCCATCACCACAACCGCCATGGAGAAAAAAAAAAAAAAAACATGTTGCCATGGCCACCACTACAAACAAACAGGCAATTACTGACGGGCGGATCCGTCAGCAATCAATATATTAACAGGTACTATCCGCATCATTTTTGGCGTCAATAAAATGATTGTTGATGGGATTATTGTACCCGTCAGCAAATTCTAATGGCAAGCTGACGGGTTCAGCCCGTCAGCAATCCCATATTCGTCAATATTTGCTGATGGGTGATGCCTGTCAGCATTTGCTGACGGGTCAAGCCTGCAACAAATTCAAATAATGCTAACGAATTTTCTGCTATCAGCATTTGCTGACGGGTCAAGCCCGTCAGCAGTTTTCAAATAAATACTTCTTTTAAATTTAATTCTATTTTATTTATTATTTTACCTGTATTTATGTCACAAATTAATAATAAAATACGAAAATTAATTTGTATTTTCCAAAAAAATATAAAATATAAAATATAATATAATTATTTAATTAACAAATATATCTTATAATGTATAAAGTTTAAATAAAATATAAAACATAAACAATCTCTTTTCCTAACACTACTACTCTCTAGAATCATCTGGAGAATCAATTGGAGAACAAGCTGGAGAACAAGAGGCCAGCCGCCGATGTCGCGCTCTAATCGCTATGGCGACTTCCTGCATAACCCACGCATGGAGAGTCGCCTTCAACTCAAGCTACTCATGCGCATAGCCTGGAGCTGCTTCTGATGTGCCCTCTCGTTGCCTCGAGCTGACTCTTGACCTGTCTCTCCAAAACATCTATTTACGTCTGGAGCTCAGTGACACAGCTATCTGAAGCAGTGGAGGTACCACCCCTGGAAGTCTTTGAAGCCAGAAGACCTCCTAAGCATCTCGTGTCAAATCGACGACCCTTTTTCACCTTGACGGTCTCTAAATAGACCGCGTTCTCATCAAGAAAAGTACTTACAAAGATCTCCTGTGATACAAAATCATTGAAAAAGTCATCGAGTCTCTGGTGCATAATCAAGAAAAGTACGAATGTAGTGGGTTCCCTACCCAGATCCTCATGCCCGTCAGCGACCCGTCAGCAAACCCAACACCCAAAAGAAATATTGACGGGTCGCTGGCGGGTAAATCACTGACTACTCTTGCCCATCAGCATTTGTTTTTCCATTAGAATACATCAGCGTATGTTGACTGTATTTTGGCCGACAGTATTAGCCTTTTTTTTGTAGTGCACGCCTCCCTGTCGCTTCCAGCGTTACAGTTGTTGAAGAAGAAGAAGAAGAAGAAGAGGCGATAGGTGGTGAAAGGTAAGTGGCGGATATGGGCAACAAAAGGGAAGAAAAAGATGCGTAAATAGGGGTGTTGGTGTCTGGTTATTAGAACATAGCTCATTTATTCGAGTTTTTTGATCGAACGAATAGTCGTTTATTATCTAAAAAAGTGTGTTATCATCAATTTTTTGAATATGTATTTTGTGTTCGAAATATGGTTTGAGTCAAGAATTTGATCGTTCGAGTAAAATTCGCCTCCTGGGTTCTTCATCCACACCTGGAGTCTCAAATAAGTCATTGATTATTGTTGGAGTCAAGTTAAAATCTCCCCACGCTCATACACATGGCCATATCTTGGGAAAGTAGGATCACACACTTCTGCACTGAGATTTGAGTAGAACTCATATACCACAACCTACTCGAATGGCGCAATATCATCAATGGCGCACATTAACTCCCAAACCACATAAAATATGTCGAGATTATAAGTCCAAAATGTCAGCACATGACGATGCTTCTCCTTGATAAGAGATCATCCAGTAAACATCTTGTATCAAGCATGAGCAATTGCAATATAGAAGTGTTAGTGAAGACGCTACCCAAATCGTAGTCTGCACCACATGCGGGTGAAATTATGACCGCATCATTAGAAACATCGGGGACTTCATTTGTGGAAGCATCCCCCCAAATAGTATTAACCAGATCTGCATCCCCGATGTATTTGTCGATAAAATCGTCAATAGGCGTGAGCGCTATATAATTATCCCTAGTTGAAAGGTTCTTGTCACTTGAGATATTGGAGATTGACTTGGCTGGGGGACATGAAGGGCTAATAGAAATACCATTTTCCCTTTTAGAGAATTAAAAGAGCACGGACGACGGGTTCCAGGTCATCGCCGAGAGAATCGCAAACAAGAGTAGAGGAGGATCGAGTCCGTCTTGACATAAAAAGTCATGAGGTCTCCGAATCAGAATCAGAGACCTCCATAGTTAATGGAGACTCACGCCTACCAATAGTAGAAGATAATGAGTCAGTGCTGGCAGGGATGCCAACAACATCAAAAATCACATCCGCAGTCGCATCTGTGACTGCATCTCCCACATTCTTCGAAACCTTAGCATATTTCTTTGAGTTTTTATCTTTTTTGCTTCTTTTGGGTCTTTATCTTCTTATATCTAGATTCACCCTTCTTAGAAGTGTTTTAAAAAGAGTCTAAAGACTCAAAGATGTCAGTCCTATGGCCATGGAAGCATTTGGACTTGCGCGACGGTGGTTGTAGTTTGGCTTGAGCGAATCTTGGATAAGCTCGAAATTGGGCAGATTTTCTACATCTATTTTGTTTACTTGATCACCCAAGAATAAGTCTACATGTCGATTAGATGACTCGTTGATTAAAACAATGGTGGCGTTCGGGTCACGAGATGGTGTGTTGATCAGATCAGTACGCGGGGGCAAAGGGATCGAAACTCAGATGGAGTGGTGAGCTTCTCTTGAGTAAAATAAGATTGTTGTGCAATAGGCGGTGGAGTAGGTGCTCGAACAGTAGGTGATGGCAGCGTGGGTGCAAAATCAGCCCTAGATGCTATCACAACAGCCGGCGCATCAGGAACTCCATCGACGCCAGCATCATCCATGGACGTTGACTAAGATAACACAGAGCTTTCAGACATGGCGGAGACTCTAGGAGAGGCGGCGTCAGATATGGGAAATGGTGAGCTTTTTCTTGGACTTGAAAAGAGGGATTTGACACCTAAAAAGTTTTTCTCCATGATAGCAAGTAGATCTCAATCCAGGAGTCACACTCAAGTAAAAGTAAGAGTTAAAAGAAAGCACAATTAATGCAAAATATATATATATATATATATATATATATATATATATATATATATATATATATATATATATATATATATATATATATATATATATATATATATATATATATATAGGGGAAAAGATTGTAACCATCCTGTACTATACGCGTTTTTTGGGTTTGCATCCTAACGTTTTTTTTGTAATTTAATGCATCCTGTACTTCAAAAAATTTTGAAAGTGCATCCTCTGACCAATCAACTCGTCCAAACTCGTCCAAACTCACCTAGTCTCGCGAGTGAGGTTGCATATTTTCAAACCCATATACTTTGTGTGAGTTCCGGTGAATTTGTTATTTATTTAAACTAGTTTTGGCATATTTTATTAAATATGCAAAAATTACCGAATTTATTACTAAATAAATGATAAATTTTATTTATTTAATAAAACTAGTTTCGGTAAACATTAGGATAAAATATGGTTTGCATATTTATTTAATAAATTCGAGTTTTTATTTAATAAAACTAGTTTTTTTTCTAAATTTTGTATAGTACAGGATGCACTTTCAAAATTTTGTATAGAACACGATGCATTAAATTACAAAAAAAAACGTTAGGATGCAACCCAAAAAACGCGTATAGTACAGGATGGTTACAATCTTTTGTAACCATCCTGTACTATACGTATTTTTTGGGTTTGCATCCTAACATTTTTTTTTGTAATTTAATGCATCCTGTACTTCAGAAAATTCTAAAAGTGCATCCTCCGACCAGCCAACCTGCCCCAACTCACCTAGTCTCGCGAGTGAGGTTGCATATTTTCAAACCCGTATACTTTAGGTGAGTTCCGACGAATTTATTATTTATTTAAAACTAGTTTCGGCATATTTTATTAAATATTTTATTAAATATGCAAACTCACCGAATTTATTATTTAATAAATAATAAATCTTATTTATTTAATAAAACTAGTTTCGGCATATTTTCTCACCTAGTCTCACCAGAAATAAATAAAAAAAAATTTTGTATATTTTTTTTTTCTAAATTTTGTATAGTATAGGATGCACTTTCAAAATTTTGTATAGTACAAGATGCATTAAATTACAAAAAAAATATTAGGATGCAAACTCAAAAAACGTGTATAGTACAGGATGCATATAATTTTTTACCCATATATATATATATATATATATATACACACACACGCACAAACACATATACCAAGTCTTATGAAGTCCAAGAGTCTGAAAAGCTAAACCTATAAAAATAAATAACGACTATAAACCAGCCTACAAAAGGAAAATATATAAGTAGAAAGTCCATCAAATATGGAAACCATAAATAAATTAGGGAAAATAGAAAATATTAAACCCACATTATCATAGCTAATGAAGGTCCTAGATCCTAACAAGATCTCACCTTCCAAATCCGTACGCTCGTATATAACACCACATAAAAATTCAACATCACCATATCTTCCCAAAGGAGAAGAAGATCGTATTCTTACTTCGTCTGTACTAACCTAGAATTACTAAAAAGACAACTCACACCAAGTGATGCATGTCCTAGAAGTTTATGAATAAAAGATGTAAAGGAAAAATCTCACACAAAAAGAAATTAAAAATAATTATATTTAGTTGTTGGAGATGCAGTCCCGAATGTGAGATGCATCCAGGATGGCATTCATCCGAAAGGTCAATGGACTGTTAATTCTTAACTCGGAAAATGAATAAACATTCTAAGTTTCTAAGCAGAATTGGTATTTTGTGTCCGGGAGTAGAGAGTACCTCCTCTTTGTCAAGCAAAATAAATTAAATATTTCATTCGATCTCATTTATCATTGATTTGTACACATGAGATTCTTTATTAGATCACATTCAACATTAAATTAGCACAATTTTTCACCCTTTTTTAGGATAGTTTATGACTTTATGCATTACACAAGATATCATTTTTGTGCTTCTAGAAAATGAACGTATCTGCAATAAACAACCCACATCTTGGTTTATGAAACATTGATTAGAGTAGATTTGTCCTTATTTTTATTAGTATTTTAGTACGTTTTTCTATTTGTTTTTGGTATAAGTTGGACGATTTAAGCATAATTCCGTATTTTTATAGTTCTGACTTATTTTAACGTATTTTATTCGTAATTGATGCAAATAGGTGATATTTCGTTGTTTTCACCTTACAGCTAAGTAATCGGAAGAGTTCATCGCGTAATAGACGAAGTTCGATGTTCAAAAATAGGAGAACGAGCTTTCCGGCGAAATGAGTAGCAAAAGATAGAGAGAGACGGAGGCAGACGCTCAGTCGCGTTGATTGACGCGACCGTCGATGCTCCGTCAACGCGAGCTATGACCCGCGTCAGTCGACGCAAGGCCGACGCAACTTGCTGAAGCGTCGACCGAAGGAGTGTCAGTCGACGCAACTTGCTGAAGAGTCGACCGAAGGAGCGTCAGTCGACGCACGATCGATGCAATTTTCTGAAGCGTCGATCCATGACCGCGTCAGTCGACGCACCCGCCCAGCCGACGCGCACGACCAGGCAGCACCGACGCCGAGCACAAGCGCACGTCAGTCGACGCGACGGCCCATAATTCGGATATTAAGGTTTCTTGTGCGCCAAGACTTGCAATTTCTATATAAACCCTCCTTATTTCGGACTTTTGGGAGACACATGACTACCTAGGGTTTCTTAGCTCAGAATAAACATAATCCCACATCTCATAACGAGATTTGAAGACGGAGATCAAGGATCGAAGAACAATGCGTCCAAAACATCGAATTCACGTTCGGGATTCAATCTTCGCCTAAGATCGACGTGCAACTCCGGAATAGCTGGAGCTTCTCATTGCTTTTAGTAGTTACAATAAGTTTTCTAAACTCTTAGTTAATTTAGTAGTTAATATCTTAGTTAATTCTAGTTTAATTAGTTTAATCGTTTTATGCTTGGATATTGGATATTGGTTAATTTAGTTTGTTTATGCTAGTTGATTTATGCTTAGTTATTAGTTTTTAGATTCTTATGATACATTGCTTAGTGGTAATTTCTTATGCTCATGCCCTTAGATAAGTTAATTAGGTTTAATTTATGGTTGCGTATTATTGATAGTTTAATTATAGCTCGTAGTTGATAATCTAGTTTAAAGTAATTAGTTTAATTTGTTTTAGTTTAATTATTGCTTTAGTTCATAATGATCAATTCAATCTCTTTAAAACCCCAAATGTACATGTATTTTATTTCGTAATTGAGAAAAACATTCGAAAGACCGAATAGTTGTTTCTTAGAGAGATACGACTCGAGTCAAACTCATCACCCTACAAGTACCTCGTACTCTTGGGAGCAAACTGACGTGCTTTTAAATTAATTAAAAAGGGGTGCACAAAAGTTTGAGTCAAAAAATTTGGCGCTGTTGCCGGGGAAGCAACGAGTAGGAATTAAAGATGTTTTTTCATTTTATTTTCTTTTTGATTTATTAGTTTATTTATTTTTTTTACTTGGTCTTTGCCATTTGGTACGTTGATGTATTGTTGAGTTTATGTAAGGAAGGCGATCACTTCAACGCGACCTTGTACTATTCATTGACAACATCCACCGTTCAAGTCCACCAAGACCAAGACCCGTTTTTATTCCCGAGGACGATTCCTCAACAGCAACTGATTTCGCTTGTGATCAAGCTTCCGACATTATGTTAGAAGCAAATCCGATTCGAAACGGCGATTCACCACYGAGATCACCACCACGCCCCATTATTGCGAGACAAGATGCGGGGAGAAATGAGGGAGTCGACCAGCAGCAAAACGTAATCGGTCACCAACCCAACATGGCGAATATGAGGCACAACGAAGAGATGAACAACAATGYTATTCGCCAACACAACATCGAGAACGYGRCAATTAGGAACGRAGATTTTCTGCAGCATAACGCGTATGCTAACAATCAAGGGCACGTGAATGATTGGTTGGAGAATCAAGATCATGGTTACGAGCAAAATAATTTCGGAAGGAGATACGAGYGCGAGCACCATTACGCGCATGACGACCACTATGAGAGAGCTAATGACCGAGTTAGGGAACCAAGGGGAGATCGAGCGCCTCAACAACGAGATTTGGCACGCCCGAAGGTTGTACTTTATGGGTCTGCTATTGTACTTAGCCCGACTGCAAGGGAAGTAGAGATTAAACCGCATCAAATTAATTTACTTCCGACTTTTTACGGAAATGCCCACGAAGACCCTTTAGCGTTTTTGAACTACTTATCGATGAAGTAGGCAGATTTGTAGGTCATGGCCTAAACCGGGAGGAGATGCAAATGATTTGTTTCCCCTATAGCATGAAAGACAAGGCGAAGACATGGTTACTGTCCTTAGAACCAAGGTCATTAACTTATTGGGAGATGATAAGTGAGAAATTCCTAAATCAATACTATTCGGCACAAACAACGGGGCAAATTCGGAGGCAGATTGCTAACTTCGAACAAGTGCAGGGAGAGTTATTTCATGAAATATGGGAACGTTACAAATCACTTTTACAAGCATGCCCCCATCATAGCTATTCCCCCGAGATAATTAATCAGTTTTTCTTTGATGGTTTGTCGCCCATGGTGAAAAGCCAAGTTGAAATAGCAGCAGGAGGAGATTTTGGTGATTTAACGGCCCGCGAGGCAAAATGAGTATTGGAGAAACTGAGTGAAAAATCTAGAGAAACCAACTCTAGGCCTCGTAAAGTGAAAGTTAATGAGATTTCTATCCCTGATCCTGACTTAGATGATGGCAAATTAGTCAAAGCAAAGTGCGAAGAGATATTTGAGGAGAAATTGGCAGTTTGGAAGGCCGAGCGGGCAAGCAAGGCCTCTTCGAAGAAGACTAATGCGATGTGTCACCAATGCGGATCCCCCGAACATTTAGACGATATGTGCTCGTTCAACAACGAACAACGAGGGTACGTCAACGCCATCCAGCACTATTCGAATCAACAACATTCGGGGCAGAGACCACCACACATGCAAACACCTACTACAGTTCAGTCGACTGATCAACTTTTAGTCTGGCAACAAAACCAAGTTGCCGGAACTATTCGAAACCGAGACGGCCTCACACATGTTCATGAGGAAATGAAGGGAGTTCGAGACGATATGAAAGAATTGAGAACGATGATGGCTGAGATGGCCAAAAGTACTCTTGAAAATTCATCAAGACTAAGAAGATTGGAGATAATGGTAGGACAATTGGCAACTGACATGGCATCATTGAAGAAGGAGAAAAATACTCTTCCAATCCAAACAGAACAAGCCTTGGCTATTCATGTGCTGAGAAGCGGGAAAGAAGTGGATAACTGCATCGAGTTAGGAAAGGAGGAAGACAAGAAAGAGACCGAGACCCAACCACAAGCAGATGCAACCAATTAGGCCGATCTAATGCATAAATCTTCAAATCCAAATAATTCGAGGCCGACAGCAGCTGAAGACCCCATCGATTCCTTAAATTCACCGCCCAAGAAGTTGACTGTTTATGATCATGTTCCCTTCCCAAGTCGCCTACGTCCGGCCAAGGAGAATAAAAAATTCATGGAGCTATACAATTTACTGAAGAATGTTAATATTAACCTCCCCCTGATAGAGGTGATAATGACAATGCCAGCATTTGTGAAGTTTTTCAAGGAGCTAGCATCAAGAAAAAGGCGTTTGGCTATGAGTCAAAATGTGGCTTTGATAAGAGATGTTGATGATATATTTAAAAAACCATTGCCACCCAAAGATAAGGATCCCGGGAGTTTTTGCATAACTATCTCTCTCGGGAATGGACAAACGGCAAGAGGGATGCTCGATCTTGGCGCTAGCATAAATTTGATGCCCCATTCGATTTACAAGGAATTTGGCCTAGGACCGCTGAAGCCGACCACGATGAAATTGCAATTGGCGGATAGGATGATAAGGCTACCCTTGGGGATTGTGGAGGATGTCTTAGTACAAGTAGACAAGCTAGTTTTGCCGGTGGATTTTGTCATTATGGATATTGGTGAGGTACAAAGCGAGAACCGAGAACACACCATTTTGTTAGGACGTCCATTCATGTCTACAACGCGCACGGTGATCGACGTAAACAAGGGAAGGGAGACTATGTCCGTTTTAGGCAAAACGGTGACGTTTTCACTTCAAGATTTTCACAAGAGTCCTGCATCGTTTGTTAAGAACGATTGTTCTACTATTGATTTAGTAGACTCTTGCGCGAATGAGCTCTTGAGCATCGGCACGATTGAAGAGTTTGATAATGTAGAGGCATTTGATGATGGATTTCCCATGCGGTTTGACGTGCCTCAAAATGAGCCTAAAGTGGAGTTGAGACCACAACGAGATAGTTCGAAGTTTGAGCCAAGAGAAGAGACGAAGCTACCGCGTAATTATTCAAAAAGTGTTTCCCTCGACCCCTACAAGAATTTTAAACGTACGAAGAAAAAGGGCGAGGCTAATAGGAAGGATTGGACAAAGAAGAAGAAGAAGTCCAACGAAGTTTTTAACGAGAAGTTCAAGGTTGGTCAACTAGTGCTGTATAATTCCGATCGTAAGTTTGATCCAACCAAGTTTGAAGTTGCATGGAGTGGACCATTTTTAATAAATGAGGTGGATGAGTATGGAGTCGCCACTCTATACGATGAGAATGCAAAGACGGGATTCCAAGTCCACAAGCATCGACTTACGCCTTATTACGAGAAATATACAAAGAATCAAGATAGAAGCAAGAAGGAGATCGTGGACCCACCACGAGCTAGGATTTGATCAGGCAATTGCGTCGAGCATATGACGTTAAATGTTGCACTTCTTGGGAGGCAACCCAAGCATTAGTTAGTTTTTGTTTTATTTTCTTTATTTTCTTTTATTTTTCTGTCTTTTTATATTGTGTCAATTGCCGTGGTACGTTTATGTGTGTGTTGATGTGCAGAAAATATGATAAATTTCTTATTCTGGACAACGGTTATATAGCGGAAGCTCGCTACCGCAAGGCCTTACCGCTAGTTCCACTCGAGGCGTTAACGATGACGATCAACCACTGAACCTACCGCTTACCGCAGCAATGAGGGATAATGATGATTTCGTCGATCGAGGTCGCAATCCGACCCAAGTTAGCCGCAGTCCGGCAACCTTTGGATGAGATGCAACCCAGCCATTTACGACGTTGGCCGCAATCCGGCCGTTTTAAATCCAAAAAGACGTGCCACCGGGCACTTGCGCGTCGCAATTGATCACAATCATGTTTTGTTTATTTATTTTTGTTTATAGGTTTGTTCGTGATAATCTAGTCACGCGATCTAAGACGAAGGATAATTGCACATGCGTTTTTAGAGAGACTCGGCCATCGAATTTTCAGGGATGTTTTCTTATCTCCCATCCTCTTATTTTCTTTAATATTTATGGCAATCAGGAGATTGCCAAGTTTTTAGGGAGGGGGGGTGGTTGAGTATGGTTAGTGCAATTTGATGTCTTTTGTTTTGAAATGCATATTTTTGATGTGATTGATCGCTATTTCTACGCTTATTTATGTTTGTATGGCTTGCCTGTCGAAGTTGACTATGTATGATTATTTGTTTTCGTCTTTGAGCGTGCATAAGTGCATAATTTTTTCAAGATTTATTATATATTGTAAAATGGTACTTGGATGCAATTGATTCACAAAACCTAAAAAGCAGCGTCATTTCAAAACTTTTTCATGCAAAAAGCCAGTGAGTAGCCTGAGTGATTATCATCTATGCATGTGCTTGAATAAGTTTCAGTCTTGATATCTCTTTGAAACCGCTGTGTGTAGTCGACTTTGAACATGAAGTTAAGGCACATATAAAACCCTATTCCGGCCATATTCATAAATTTTAGCCACTATAAATTCCGAATGATCCAATCATAGCCAAATATCCATGCCTATAGCCATGAGTGTTTTTGAGACGACCCTACAAACCCATTAAAAGTGTGGGGTAGGAGTTCGTATTTTTATTGGTTATTTGAGTCTTGAAAAATTTTATTAGGAATTTATTATTTTTGTAATTAAGGACCACCATCCGAAAAGAAAAATAGAAAAAGAATAATACCCCATAAAAAATTAAAAAATAATAAAGGGGGAAATCAAAAAAAAGAAAAGAAAAAGATAGGATGGTGGATATGTTGATTAATTGCCTACACGCTTATAAAGGCTTGATTCGAATTGTTTATTTTATGAAGCCTTATGTTTAAGAGGCAAAAGAGTTGTGATTGAGTGGTTTCTGAGCTTCAAGTCGGTTTTACGGTTTGCGGGTTGGGAAATAGCCTATATTTTAAAGGCTACGTTATGAGAGTTAAGTGAGGTTTTTATTTTTTGAGCGAGGTGAAGCAACTTGCTTCTTGATTAGATTAGCTTGAGTGAGCGATTAGCCACACGACTTATATATTCCATACCCGTCCAAAGAGCCTTACACTACAACCCATAAAGACCTTTACCGATTCTTAGTTTTGATAACACACTTAATTTGCGATTGAAAAGAGATTGATTTTCGGTGCTTATTTATTGTGCATGTAATTGTATGATTTGAGTGTATACACGTCCCATGCAGAAAATACTTGAGTGCTTTTGAGCGTACTTATAAATATATATTATCCTTCGTGAGGAAGCATGATTTTACTTTGAAGCGACAATGTAATAATGGTCAAGTGTTTGATGTTGCGTGACTTGTACCTATATTTTTAAAATTACGTATGTAGCATAGCACGACTCTTTGCTTGAACTTATTTTCATTCTAGTTATACTTTGAAATTATCGTTTGTTCGAGGACGAAAAAACCAATAAAGCGTGGGGTAGTTGATTAGAGTAGATTTGTTCTTATTTTTATTAGTATTTTAGTACGTTTTTCTATTTATTTTTGGTATAAGTTGGACGATTTAAGCATAATTCTGTATTTTTATAGTTCTGACTTATTTTACCGTATTTTATTCATAATTGATGCAAATAGGTGATATTTCGTTGTTTTCACCTTACAGCTAAGTAACCAGAAGAGTTCAGCGCGTAATAGACGAAGTTCGATGTTCAAGAATAGGAGAACGAGCTTTCCGGCGAAACGAGTAGCAAAAGATAGAGAGAGACGGAGGCAGACGCTCAGTCGCATCGACTGAAGCGACCGTCGATGCTCCGTCGATGCGAGCCATGACCCGCGTCAGTCGACGCAAGGCCGACGCACCGTCGACGCAACTTTTTGAAGCGTCGACTGAAGGAGCATCAATCGATGCACCGTCGACGCAACTTGCTGAAGCGTCGACCGAAGGAGCGTCAGTCGACGCAAGGTCGATGCAATTTTCTAAAGCGTCGATCCATGACCGCGTCAGTCGATGCACCCGCCCAACCAACGCGCATGCCCATGCAGCACCGACGCCGAGCACCAGCGCGCGTCAGTCGACGCGACGGCCCAGAATTCGAATTTTAGGGTTTCTTGTGCGCCAAGATTTGCAATTTCTATATAAACCCTCCTTATTTCGGATTTTTGGGAGACACACGACTACCTAGGGTTTCTTAGCTCAGAATAAACATAATCCCACATCTCATAACGATATTTGAAGACGGAGATCAAGGATCGAAGAACAACGCGTCCAAAACATCGAATTCGCGTTCGGGATTCAATCTTCGCCCAAGATCGACGTGCAACTCCAGAATAGCTGGAGCTTCTCATTGCTTTTAGTAGTTACAATAAGTTTTCTAAACTCTTAGTTAATTTCTTAGTTTAATTCTTAGTTAATCTCTTAGTTAATTCTAGTTTAATTAGTTTAATCGTTTTATACTTGGATATTGGATATTGGTTAATTTAGTTTGTTTATGCGAGTTGATTTATGCTTAGTTATTCGTTTTTAGATTCTTATGATACATTGCTTAGTGGTAATTTCTTATGCTCGTGCCTTTAGATAAGTTAATTAGGTTTAATTTATGGTTGCCTATTATTGATAGTTTAATTATAGCTCGTAGTTGATAATCTAGTTTAAAGTAATTAGTTTAGTTAGTTTTAGTTTAATTATTGCTTTAGTTCATAATTATTATTTCAATCTCTTTAAAACCCCAAATGTACATGTATTTTATTTCGTAATTGAGAAAAACATCCGAAAGACCGAATAGTTGTTTCCTCGAGAGATACGACTCGAGTCAAACTCGTCACCCTACAAGTACCTCGTACTCTTGCGAGCAAACTGACGTGCTTTTAAATTAATTAAAAATGGGTGCACAAAAGTTTGAGTCAAACATCTATACTCTTCACCAAGGCATTACAGAAAAATATCTACAACAGTTGAGACATTATGCAAGGTATGTCAAACAACTTAAGGAAATAAATAAAAATAGCATAATATATAATGTTACAACAGATGTGAGTGAAAATACCACGGCATGCAGACTTACATTCAATTAACACACATATTGAGAGATCTTCTCAAGGAGAAAAATCTCTCATATTCTAATATTCTAATACCTTAGTAAAAATATCTATAAGCTGATTTTCATTGTTGAAATACTCCATGCGAATAATACCTTTCTCAATCAAATCTCGTCTAAAGTGATGCCGAATGTCGATGTATATTGTACGAGAATGCTGAACTAGATTCCTTAAAGTGTAAATAGCACTAGATTTATCACAAAAAAAGTAGTAAGAGTGTCATTGCGCAAACTATAGTACTCAATCATTTGATTCATCCATAACAATTGAAAACAACAACTACCTACAAATACATAATCAAAAACAGTTGTAGATAAAGAAACACAGTTTTACTTTTGACTAAACCAAGATACCAGTTCATTTCCAAGATATAACCAAGCACCATCAGTAACATCAATTACCTATTTAGAACTAGAACATCAATATTTCTTTCGTATACCAAATTCCTAACTCAAATGTACCACCTATGTAACGAATGATACGTTTAACATCTTTTAAATGAGTAATCTTAGGATTATCTTTGTAACCAACACACACACAAACATTGTACATAATGACAGGATGAAGACAAATAAAGGAAACTTCCTATCATGCTTCTATACAAGGTAAGATCAAACTACCAGTCATTATCTTTAGATAGCTTTTGGCTTGAACCCATAGGAATTTGAAAGTGAGATGTGTTTTCTAGATTAAATCGCTTTATCAAGTTACGAGTACACTTGCGTTTAGAAATAAAAATACCATCATACAACTGCTTGATTCCTAAACCAAGAAATAACTTAACTCACTAACCATGCTTAACTCGATCGTGGATGCCAAGGAATCTACAAAGAACTAGGTCAGAGTATAAGAAGAAGATCCAAAAATAATATCATCCACATAAACTTGTGAAATAATAATGCCATCACAAGACTTTTGAACAAACACAATATTATGGAGTTCCCCCCTTTTAAAACAAAATTTAAGGAGCAAACTACTGAGTTTATCAAACCACATATGAGGAACTTCTTTGTAACCATATAGGGCCTTCTTAATCTTGAACACATGATTAGGCTTATAAAGATCCTCAAAACTATGAGGTTGTGCAATATACGCATCCTCACTGAAAGAGATATATTCAAAAAGAAATTCTTAACATCGATGTGGTGAAATTTAAGATCAAGAAGACAAGATACAATAATCATAGTATGGATATCATCCAATCTAATTTTCGATGGAAGATTATCATCACAAAAAGACTCATTACCCTGAGAAAAGTTTTAAATGACCAAATGAGCCTTGTTACGTATAATATTCCCATGCTCATCAATTTTATTTTCAAAAACCCAAGTTTTTTCCATCATAATTCTATCAGAGGGAAGAGTACAAATCACAACCATCGTTATCGGTGAATATATCAACCTCACTTTGAATAGCCAAATGCCAAAATTCATATTTTAAAGTTTCACTAAAATTCATAGGTTCAATGGAAGACACATAGTAATTAGTTCTCACCATGAGGCACCGTCCAGTTACACATTCCAATTTACCGTTTTTGTTTTAACATCTCCACGTGTAGTCAGGGATGTCGCCTGAAAAATCGTCGTATATATGATAACATTAGTAAGGGCGTAATGGCATTCTTGTCTACCAATTGTCTAGTAGAAATTATCAATATATCTAATCCCTTCAAGAACACGCACATTGGATGCATCAATGATATCACGTGAGTTTTATTAAATCGTACAGTTAAGCCATTATCACAATGTTGACTAATAATTAAGAGATTCGCCTTAAGATTGTCAACGAGAAGAACATCCTTAAGTTAAGGAAACCCATCAAAGTTAAGAGTACCAATACCAATAATCTTACTATGAGCTCCATCACCAAATGAAACCATACCTCCATCAATGGATTTTATATCCTGAAAACTACCTTTATCTCTAGTTATGTGGCGAGAGCAACCTCTGTCAAGATACCAAGAAACTAGAAGTTTTGGTTTCACAACAGAGGAGACACCATTGCAACTGATATCTAATTCTTTTACCCACACAGACTACATACGGCCGGATATGCAAAGAGAAGCCAGTGGAATCATCGATGGCATCGTTGATGGCATTTATTTTTCAAATATCTTTTTAACACGATCAGATTTTCTTGTGTTCCATTCGCATTAAAGTAATGAATAATAAAATAATATTTCCTTGGTATTGGGTTTGGTTTAAAAGAACATTTTTCTTTAGGTGGGATTAGAGAATCAATAACCTTTTTGAAATTTTGTTTTATAAAATAAGGCCAATTTTTTCATGTTTGATTCCTACTGGAAGGACCTCATCAAGCTTTGCTTTCCTCGTTCAATCGACCCAGGGTATCAAATGAGCTATCATGTTCAGATTTAACCCTTTCATACTCAGTCTCGATTTTGGTAAGAGCATTTTTTAAAGGAGTAATGGTAGTTTTTTTTTTGTTGTTGTTATTCGAGTTTTCCAGAGGTAAAACGTTTTGTGCCTTTTTTTTTTTTTTTGAAAACATCAACATTATTCTTTTGTACAAACGTTTTACCTCTGAAAACCTTGAACGAAAAAAAAAACTACCATTGCTCATTTAAAAACTGCTCTTACAAAAATCGAGACTCAAGTATGAAAGGGTTAAATCTGAACATGATATCTCACTTGATACCCTAAATTGACTGAACAAGAAAAAAAATCAAAGTTTGATGAGGTCCTTCCAATAGGAATCAAACATAACAAAATTGGCCTTATTTTGTAAAACAATCACGCGCGCGCGCACACACACACACACACACATATATATATACACACATACACACACACACACACACACACACACACACACACATATATATATATATATATATATATATATATATATATATATATATATATATATATATATATATATATATTCAACTAGATTGGTAATATAAATAACACAATTATATTTACAATGCAAAATTATATTTAAAAATAGAAATAATATAAAAATTATTATTTTAATCATGTACTTTTGTGTACTTTTGTATTTTGAGTTAGTTTATCAGCTAAATTTGCAAAACGCTTTTATTTACATCCGCTAGCTTTTGAGCTCGGAACTAATTTATTAGTTATCAGCTAACTTTTCAGCCATTAGCTAGTTTATCAACTTTATCCGTCAAACATACCCTAAGTGGTTGGTTGTAAGAAAGCGGGTAAATGTTTTTATTCCCGTATTTTTTTTTGTGCATTTGTTGATACAATTTCTTAGCGTACGGTACAATATGTTGAAACAGTTAGAGTATGTTTGGAATAACATTTGTTACGATTTTGAATTTTGATATTCAAAATCTTGGGTTCGTATTTGTTATATGATTGAGAATCCTTTACTTTTTAATGTAAATGTCAAATTGGATGATAATATATTATTATATTATATTTTATGTTAAATCATATTTAAAAAGTAGATGATAGTATATTATTATATTGTATTTAGTAATATTTAATCATGTAGTTATAAGATATATCAATCCGAAATCTTGAATCCTATCCCCAAAAAATAGGCATTTAGGGTGTGTGATACCCGGCCGAGATAAAAGCTCTTTTCTTCGTGGCTTTAATGTTATCCATGAATATGACTTAATACTTGCCATTTTTTAAAATGGTCTAAGCTGTGAAATTAACTCACTTCGGTCATTATTGCTATTCTAATGCTTGTGAAGTAGTCGTGACTGTGAGGGAGTTCCTTGCAAAAATATGTATCTATTTTGTGATTAACATTATAGATATTTTAATCCTGACCTATTTTGGTAAAAAAACCTATAAAATTATAAAAGTAAATATTTTTATATTTATTAAGTGTGGAGTTAAGCTATAGAGGATAAATTTATAATTCTCACTCGATGCTAGTAGATTTCGTTGTATTATTTATCTTATCTCAAGTGAAATACTATGCTAATTAACATGTTTTGGATATAATATGTAGATGAATTTCAATAAAAGAAATTTAAAAGTAAATGAGGTCAAGTTTATGTCGCAGTTTAACTCATCTGATTTATAAGGAGATATTCAAATTTTAATTGAATAATATATGTGTTTCATTTATAAGAATAATTCAAAATTTCAAGGTGATAAATTATTGCTGCACTCATTATACAGAAGAAAATTCATGTCAAGTAATTGTATTTAAATTTTAATGTAAGGGTGGCATGTTGACTGCTATGAGTAATTCCCAAGCAATACTTGTTCAAATAGAAATTGTGGTAGGTGTCAGTTTAACTCGATAAATAATCTTTTCTTTCTTTTGCCTTCTGGGATTGATCGGTTTCCCGCGATCGGTTTTTCCTTGTCCAAGAAACGTGAGAGACAACAGACAAAACTCCGTTCTCTCTCCCTCTCTCTTATCTTGAGAATAATTGACTTTCATTTGTTCGCACTTTTTAAAAGAAAATATAAGTAATTAATAAATAAATAAACTTTTAGAAGGGAAGAACTGGCCTCCACTCGTGATTTTCGGACTTTTTATAAGGATAAAAATAAAATAAAAATATAGATTTATCGGAATATAAGGATGAATATCATTCATGTTTTATGTGTTAAGTTTTTTGTTTTTTTACTTTATTTATTTGTTTAGTTTATGTTTTTTTTTTTATATATACAAAAGAAAACGAAAAAAGAAAGTGAGTTTCTCATCATATTGTAGTCATTATAAATTCTAAAATTTATCTCCAATAATGAAAAATGCTGGTAAATGTTAAAATTCAGAAAAACTACTACTTTATAAATAGTAGTTAAAATATATTCCCGTCAAAGTTACATTCTAATAATAGCAATATAATTTAATTAATTAAGAAATGGAGATAAATACTTAATTAATTGTTGGATGTTGAAGGAAAAACACAATTAGTGTGACTTGGTCAACAAGTAACTGATGAAGAACAATTTAAATATTTGTTATTATATGTATTATGAAAACATGTAATTGATACTTATATAAGGGAGTTTTTGATGAATAAAAGAACACTAATTTCTACCGTCTCCATCCTCTCCTTTGTATCTTTTTTATTTTTACATGTTATTAGCACAATCCTCTAACCTATTGAGAGTGATCGACAAATAACCTCCATAACCAAATCAACAATTATACAATTTTCGTACGTCAAAAATCTAACCGCGCTGTAAACTTGAAAAGTCATTTCCCCGCGTTTAAACCGTTGGATTGTTCTCCAATTTCTACAGATACTTGAAAACCTATTGAATTACGTTCTAATCGGTGGAGACTAGATTTGGAGATACGAGAAAATATATATATAATTTCGAACAAAGCAGATTTTGTTTTCGAAATTTTCCGTGCAGAGTTTTTCAAATCAAGATTTATTACAATCGGACTGTTGGATCAAGCCAAAATTTGGATATATTATTATAAACATATATAAGTTCGATATGAACGGTGAGAACCTGATAATAAATTTTGAACAGAGCTAATCCTGTTTCCCAAAATTGTCTGCCCAATTTCTTTTAAAAATTAAATTACGCGCAATCTAACCGTTGGATGAAGTTGGATTTTAGATATAATATTCAAAAGATATATTGGTTAAATTTGTACGGTGGTGATAGGGTTTGAAGGTCTATGTCATCAGAAACATATCGCGGGCAAACCTATTGGTAAAACAAAATTAGGAAAGAATCATGACTTTTTCCCAAGGTAACTCGAATTACCCTATTATTTATTAAATGCAACTAACAAATATTTGTTTATATGGATATATGGCATGGTATGTATTATTGTGCATTCTTATACAAAGCATGTATATGTATATATGTTACCTATGGTTATATATGCATGTGATGTTATGTACAATATTGACAAATATGAAATTTTGATATTCCTAGACTGCATAATATATATTACGTATGCTTTTAGATGATTTCTTATATAGAAATCGTAAATAAAGTTATTTTACATGATTAGATGAGATATTTATCATGATTTTGCCAATATGTTTAGTTAATCATGAATCTCGACGAATTGATAGATTCACGTATGCTGGTAATTTTTCATGAATTCATATATCATGTGTATGTTGGCAATTCTCTCCAAGCTACTTTCAATATATGTATTATTGATTGTACATTTGCATATTTTCATGATAATGAAAGTTCATGAATGATAGAGAATATGCATTATTGATTGTACATTTGCATATTTTCATGATAATGAAAGTTCATGAACGATAAAGAATTGTATAAATAAGTCTCGTGACAAAGTATATTCACATAATATCAAAGAAAGAGATATTCTTCAAATTCATTATCTAAAGAAATTGATTGAACTAACTCAATCTAAATCCAAAATAATATACTCAAAAGAAATTGAGTACTACCATCATTGGTTTGATGTGGAAACTAGAAGAACTACAATTCCACAATATTATCATTCAACCCCGACTGGCAAAGAATCATGAAACTAAGTCAAAGTCATTTCTCTAATGAATTTGAGACTCATATTGACCCCCAAATCTTATATTGGAAGTATATTTAGTTACAAAATTTCAATGAACTTTGGGATGTGCTCTAAATAAATATTTTGGAAATTTTATGAAACACTAAGTCTAAGAATTCCGTGAAAAAAAAATGTGTTTGCTCGCTAAAAAGGGTCAATAACTTTGATATATTTCAAATAAAAACATGTCTTACCATATGTGGAAAATAAAGTCACTTTAAGTGACAATAAGTAATTGAGATATACGATCTCACTCTATTTTTATTTATTCTTCCACTTGAGCAAACATACTGATCACTTGTATAATATTAATTATGACAATAAGTCATTGAAAGACATGATATTATTCTTCATAATACCAATGTTAGACCTCTGGATAAGGAGATTTCTAGAGACTAACTAGGATCGATATAAATAGTGAAAATAACCTCAAAGTAAAGGGGAAGAGACATGTTGATCCTTACCTATGTGGGAAGAATGAACCACAAGTAAAGAGTTTGTGATATTTATTGATCGTGGTATAAGTCATGGAGGTTGTCCCAATAACCTTGCTTCGTCAATGGATATCCTCTATTTTGATTGATGAAATTTGTTTGTTTTCTTACTTTACAAAGAACTTGTGAAAGTATAATCAATCATTCATATAGACTATTGTATTTGGTTTTAAAGTTTATTTTGAGTTAGATTTATGTGGCCTGATTCAGACATTCACATACAAGGTTCAAGAGTAAACTATTAGATATAATGTAGCATATCTAACAAATAATGTAAAATATTAGAATGAAAAGTATTTCGTTCAAATATCTCTGAAAAATGTGAGAATTTGTCGAGGAATAGATAATTATTCACTTAATTGATATATTTTATATATATATATAATATATATTATATATGTGTGTGTGTGGTGTGTGTGTGTGTGTGTGTGTAACAAAGTCTTGATGCCTAGTAGCACATTGATTAAAGTCATAAAAGCTCAGTATGGACCAAGAGCGAAATAAACCTTGTTAAGTTTGATGATATTTATGTTGATGATTATCATTAAGAAATACATTATGAGAATGGAACTATACCTTTGGTTTATGTGGAAGAAAGCACGTTTTAGAGTCAGTCTAGTAATTTTACTTACTACTTTTTGATTATTGAATCATAACATATGGCCATCAAAGTACTATTGGACACCGACTCATTCAAGTTTTGACACGACTAGCATGGGTTCTTTGATCGTCGTGATATGATGGTCCATATTGTAAGAAATTAATATGGATATCTTTTATTTTGAGTGAAACACAAAACGAGATAGAGATTTTATGCACAGTATAGTGTCGAGCTAATGTTGTTCAATTACAGCTAATGCAATGTAAGTACTAGGAGCACTACATACATTCATATCTCAAAGATACATCACTCGTTTTTTCAAAACTTGTTCATTAGCAAAATTGTATGATTGAGACCTGCAATTGCTAAAAATACATAGTATAATATTTCATTCTTATAATTGATAATTGGTGATACATGTGGACATGACCATTCAAAATGCGGACCATTCAAGTATTTAATAATTTGGTCGATGCTTCGCCATGTATTGGCTATAAAAATATTGCATTTTCAAAATTTCTATCATATTTAGTATGATGGAGGACTCACCACCCTTATAAAGCACCCAATCTAATAATGCTAGAAAGTTTACGTCAAAAGTATTTGATGTATATTGCATTCTCATCAATATCAATGTAATGTATCTTGTATCCTAATGTGCATATACAATAAGGTATCAAAGAAGACACCGTAAAAAGAATATAGATGGTGACTAAGATAATATTTATGCACACTCATATATTTGTCTCTGCACAGGTTTATGCAATATTGCACGCAACTCTTACTTATTCGTTTATGAACCTCTGCTAACCAAGTATTTTGCGTACCAGTTGGTAACTTGATACAAGCCTGATAATTTATATCTACGCATATTTGATTACGCAGTATATGTGCCCATTGAGCCTCCACATCGCATTCATATAGGTTTCTAAAGACGATTAAGTATTTATGTTGGATATGAATCTCTAATAGTCAATCCGCTGTTTGAAACCTTTGACAGGCGATCTCTTTACCGCTAAATCTTTGGATTTGTCACTCTGATGAGATAGTCTTCCCGTTTTTAGGGGAGATAAGAAAAAGTATTTTCTAATGGAACGATAAGAATAGTTTCATACTATGTCTCATTATTATCCCTGCATTTCACAATGTAACGTGAAAGTAAAGTAAAGTGAACAATTAATCTTTAAAATATAGAAGACTCAATTTCTAAAGTGACGAGATCATATATATACCAGCTGCAAATGTGTCTGCAAGGTTAAAAGTCCACATAAAGGGTACAATATCGCAAATTAAGACATTGCAACCATACTTAGTGGAGGTGTGGTTGAGGTCGTGACTCCTAAAAGGAACAAAGGGAGGTAACTTGGTTCGATCAATACTCGCCCAAGGAATAAGAGGGCATGTAAGGCACAACTTTAATTGATTATCAATGAAGATAATTTCTCTCATGAGATTATCTGTGGTTATACTTATGTCCATGAATCATTACTGGAGGACGCTCCGATATTTAATATGATTCCAGATAATAACGAATCTCAATGTACTGTGAGAATTTATATGAGTTGATGGAAATATTTTTAACACACATTGATGATATATACACTGTTGCTCAGGGAATCATAGAGCACGATAGTATCGAACCACGGTCTATTAAAATGTCAATACAGAGCAAATTGACCTAATTCTAAAGAATCAATCTAGGTAGAACTAAACTTACTGACAACAAGACAGGTGTTTGGTCTAGTAGTGCTAACCTCACTAAGTGTATAGTCTGTAGGACATAAATAAAGTTTTGTCAGAAAGCGCAATGAGAAAAATAAAGTCATGAGATGCAAATCTATACTTGAAGCACAAAGTTTCTCAATACGCTCTGGAATTGATTATGAGGATACGTACTATCCCATGATAGATGTTATAATTCCAAAGAACTGAGAATGCAACTTATACCTGTGATTACATCATATCTCTACGGGGATCGTGATTTATATATATATATATATATATATATATATATACGAATGTGCTTGTTGGCCTTTCATTGCCAAGGCAAGTGACTCTAAGCCACGGAGTGCATTTGAAATTAAATTAAAACACTCACTTTATGGATTGAAATAATCCAGACGGATGTGGTATAACCGTCTAAGTGACTACTCGATTGGGAAAAGATAATCTATACCCTTGCGTTATAAAGAAAATAAGTTTCAAATTTGCGATTATAATTTTATATGTCGATGATATGAACATAATATCCACTCTTAATGAATAAGAGATATCGCTAGTTATTTGAAATTTTAATTTGAGATAATGAACCATGGGAAAACTCGATCATGTTAAGGCTTTAAACTAAAACCGAGTTTGTGGAATACTAAGTTCTACAGTTTACATATATCCAAAAGGTGATCAGGCGATTAAATATGCATAAGTTCAAAATGCTAGCACTCCTATGATTGGTCAAAGTGAAGATATAAGGAAAGATCAATTTTAACAACGGAATGATGAAGAACTGGTGGGAGATGAAATTCCTTTCTATGTACAATATGCTCATTATTGTACCATTACTAATATACTTGACCAAATATTATTTTCTCAAATTGTTATATTGATTTGACTCAAGAAAGCGCAATGTCACTGGAATGTAATCAAAATGCACTTTGATACCTAAAAGAAACCATTGACGCGAGTTTATTTTTCTCATTCATTGTCTTGTAACCCGTAAAGAAAATGTTGAGTTTACTTCCTACTGTTAAACACCAAATAGTATCATTGACGTTGATTATTAATTGATCCATGTAAAGAGATCATTATCATATATGTAGTAGTTCATGATTATAAATGGTAAATGTTATGATCATTCATATATCTGATAATAGTGGTTTGAACTTTGTCACTGAAGAAAATGGGATAATACAAGTAATATCACCACAACTCTTCTACTACCAAAAACTATGCACTTTCTTAAGAATCAAGTAAATTGAGGAAGTGGAGACTTTTCAAAGTTCTCTTGATAGATGTACATATCAAAGAGAGGTGTAGACTTTAGGGGGAGTCTCAACATAGGTGTGTTGTACTCTTTTTCCTTAGACCAAATTTATTTTTTCCATTGGGTTTTGCTACTTGGCAAGGTTTTAACGAGTCAACAATGAAACACCATTTCACCATTTGACTTGGCACAAGGGGGAGTGTTGAAGGAAAAACACAATTAGTGTGCCTTCGTCAACAAGTAATTGATGAAGGATAATTTAGGTATTTGTTATCTTTATGTATTATGAAAACATGTAATTGATACCCTATATAAAGGGAATTTTTGATGAATAAGAGAATCCCAATATCTACCATCTCCATCTTCTCTTTTGTATCTTTTTTACTTTTACATTGGACATATTTTTTAATTATTTAAGAAATGAAGATAAAACCTTTGCCTTAGGTTTAATTCACTTGAAATCCTAGGAAAATTCCCCCACCTTAATCAAATGGGTTAGATAAAAAAAACCTTTTCCTTTATTTTTGGTAATTGAATGACTTAAGATATAGTATATACTAGTTTAACACTTTTACATTTTATGGGATTTGTAAAATGAAATACGAATTTGAAATGCAATAGTTTTTGTAAGAGAGCGTCATGAATTATCAATTTAAATTCTAATCAAATTATATACGAAACACATTCTTTGTTCATCTTGTGTTAGGCGGAATTCACCCACCGTTTTCGCTTAGGATTCTAATTATTTTCTTTGTAATTAGACAGTTTTTTGTTTTTATTTCAATCTTAAACTTCAAGAAAAGCTTTTTTATAAGTGAAAACTATAAAAAATAAATAATCCAATTTGAAGCTTTTTTCAAATTTGTTTAGCACATTCACTTGGCCTTATAATTTGTATGTTGCACGGAAAATGAAAAACGGTTCTCAAAAACCTGAAATATAATAGGGTTTGTTTGTATTTAGGCACGTTTGTTTGCGGTAATTATTTTAATTAAATCTTACAATCTAAAGCTTGAATATAGAAAAGAATTGTTTTTACCCAAAATTTAATATGAATATACACTTGAATGTAATAAATTAGGTTAAAATACTAAAATATCAGAAAACAGAGGTTAATAAAACTATTAGCATGTGGATATATACTCCTTATTTTATCATTCTGTTTTGTATGACTTTCTAATAATATTATTTAGCCACACACATACTTTTTACTATACACATTAAAACAAATAAAGAGTCTGTCAATAGATTTGCTTTCATATGAGGAAAATAATTACCAGAGTTATTGTTAAATTTAAGAAAGAATTCATTAGGAATCACATTTCTACAACTTCATATACCTCGGTGTCTTTAGTTTAGTATACTTTATACATCCTTTAATCTTTTTTATATAATAGTTATTTTCCCTATATTTTCGTGTGCAATGCTATTAAATTAAAATTAAAATTGTATATTATCATCATCATCATTATTAATAATATTAATATTATTATTATAAGAAAATATATTATGTTATTAGGACTATTAATCATACTTTATTAAATTAAAAAAATAATAAAAAATATTAAATTATGTATATACTAGGTTTGAATGACACATAAATAATCAAATTATTTATAAAATGAATATAATAATAAATATTAAATTAGGTAGATGTTTGTCTCGAATGACACATAAACAATCAATCTATTTGGAAAATAAATATAATAAAAAAAATTATTAAATTTATTATTATTATAATTATGATTATTATGATAAGAAAATACATAAACTAGATAGATATTCAGCTCAGATGACGCATAAGAAATATATAAATCTAAATATAATATAAAAGAAAAATATTAAACATTAAGTTAAGTACTCCCTCTATTTTTTAATAAGTGTCATTTAGAATTTTTGTTCAAAATGAAGAACTATATATATTCGACCAACACACCCTCAATCAATTAATAATATTTCTATTTAATTCCTTCCCTTCTTTCCCTTTAGTAATCCTATTATTATAAATTTGTTTATATTTTATAAAATAATCGAGGATGAAACTGAAATAAAGTGGTAAAAAGTCTTAAACCGACACTTAATTTGTAACAAAATTGAATTTCTAAAATGACACTTATTTTAAAACGGAGGGAGTATATATTAAACTTGTATGGCACGTAAGTAACCGATGAGGGAATATGGTATATTAGGTGGATATTAGACTTGGATGACCAAATATATAAATATAATATAAAGGAAAAATATTAAATATTAAATATTAAATTGAGTATATATTAGGCTCGTATGACACATAATCAATCGAAGCAACATAATTACTTATTTGTCCAATGAAGCATGTGAAATAGACACATAAGTTAGAAAATTTTTGCATTAATATATAGGGGTGATGGATGGGTTCAAGTGAGAATGGTCCTCCACGCAAAAAGTGAGAATGAACCACACTAAATTTGAGGAAGTCACCATATTTGATTATAGCCTTTAGATTTATTAATAATGTGAATTTATTAATTATTATCTTATATTAAATATCAGGAAAAAAATTCCTTTTTTATTTTTATATATTTTTTTTCGTGTATTGAAATTTCGATAATTTATATTGTGCAAGTTCTCATGCACTATTGTGTATGAACTCAATTATTATTGTTTATAAATATTAAAACTACATATGATATCATTAACCAACTTAATATGCACCTATTGTTAGAGAAAATGCACAATAGTGTAGTGAAAATGGAATATAGTGTAGTAAAAATGCACAATAGTTATTGGACTTTTCATCATTAGTTTCATGTCGTGCACATCAGTGCCACTGAAAATACACAATAGTTTTAGTGAAACTGTATAGTATTGTTAGTAAAAAGCATATTAATTCTTGATGATTATTAGAACATTAGTTCATAACATGCACAAAAATATGGCAGAGCAAGCACAATAGTGTCACCACAAATAGTCATATTTTCAATTTTGAGATTTGAAATTTTTTGAAGTGATGTAATAACAAATTATAATATCAGTCAATGATAATTGTAACATTAAAAATACAAAGCAATGTAAGTAAACACGCATAATAGTATTTTCATTTTTATTTTTCTTATAATTTTTGATATCACAATTGTGTGAAGATATTAATTATGATATTAACCACTTATTATTACAAATCTAATCTCATGAAGCATGCATAATAGTATATGAGAATTCGCACAATACAATTTGATAGTATATGGGAATCCTCGCTGAAACGAAAAAAATATATTTATTTTTTGTTTTTATTAAAAGAAAATTGAAGTCCTATAAGACATGAATAATAGTACAACTGAAAATGCACAATAATGTTACTGAATATGCACAATAGTATATGAGGAGTTGAACAATATAATTTATTAATGCATTGAAACCCTCGCTGAAAATGAAAAAAAAAAATGAAATTTTCAAAAAAAAAAAAATTCTTATTTCAAAGAATTGAAGTCTTGTGTGACATGCACAATAGTACAGCTAAAAATGCATAATACTTTTACTGAATATGAACAATAGTATATGAGAAGTTGCACAATATAATTTAGAGATAATTCCCATATAATATACTTAGATCATACTCAATTCCCAAATAATCCTTTAACATTATTTCTTCCCATTTAAGTCAAATTCTTCCCATTAAGTCAGAATTATAATATAAAATGTCAAAAATAACCCACCACTCAAAAAAATTAAATAAATCTTATATAACCTAATTCGTACGCTCCCTTTGAACACCACATCCTCCTTGTCTATAAACACCGAGAACTCCTCATACTCCTCCTCCCCCAAGTGCCACCCGTACTGCTTCTTTGCCGACATCTCCTCGAAGAACACCGGGATGCACCCCGCCAGCGGGTGGTTTTGTGATGGAGGCGGTGGCGATGAGCCCTGCTACTGGGGTTCCGGCGGCTCAATTTGCCCCGGCGGTGTGCGTGCCCAATGGGATGACGGCCGGAGGGTTTGGGGCGGACCTTGGGGTATAGCAGAGGCGCGAATTGAACGGGTGCAATAATTTGAGCGTACGATTTTTTATTTTCTTCTTGTACACAAGGGTGCTTGGGGGCGGGAAAGAAGGGAATGAATGGCCCTGAGATTGAAGATGATGCCCTGAGATTGAAGATGATGTCAACAGGGAAGGCCTTCAATCGAGTTCCAGTGAAGGGAATGAAAGGCCCAAATGGGCCAACTTTTGAGGGCCCAAATCATTTTTGACATTTCTCTCTGTGAATTCATACATGTCCAGTTTCAATTGATTGGTCTTCTTGATTTTATGAATCTGGATTTCTGCATGAGCACCATGAATTTCTGTTCTGTACTATTAATTTTGTGAATCTTATTTTACAAATTTTCTGATATTATTCTAAATTTCATTTGAGACATAATAATATAATAAGGGGATAGTTTTGATTTTTTTTCAAGTAGTTTTGAATTTTAAGCGAGTAATTCTAAATTTACAAGAGTAGTTCTGAATTTACACAAGTAGTTTTGAAATTTACACGAGTAGTTCTGAATTTTTAAATAATGGTTTTGGAATTTACACGAGTAGTGTGCAATTTATGCAAGGTAGTTTGTAATTTTCTAAATATTTGTGAAGTAGTATGCAATTTATGCAAAGTAGTACCTAATTTCTCAAAAAATTATGCGAAATAGTATGTAATTTCCCAAAAACTATGCGAAGTAGTGTGTAATTTTCCAAATTTTACACGAGTAGTTTTGAATTTACACGAGTAGTTCTGAATTTACATGAGTAGTTATGAAATATACACGAGTAGTTTTGAATTTATACGAAAAGTTCTGAATTTACACGAGTATTTTTGAATGTACATGAGTAGTTCTGAAATTTACACGGGTAGTTCTGAATTTTCGAAAAATAAAATAAAATAATTATAAAGGTAATTTAGTACTCTTATATAATTTTTGGATTAAATGAGAAGTTGAGATTTCAATGGCCTATTTGGGAAAAAACATTTCACTAATGGTTTATATGGGAATTGACCCTATAATTTATTAGTGCATCTGAACCATCGTTGAAAACGAAAAAAAGTTATGAATTTCTTTTTTTGAAATTCTTTATTAGTACTTTTAATAGTAAAACAATATAATTATGACACACACACCACACACACACACACACACCACACACACACACACACACACACACACACACCCACACACACACACACACACACACACACACACACACACACACATATATATATATATATAATATATATATATATATATATATATATATGGGTGGGTTCAAATAGAGCCATGTCATTATATGCGAACCTGCGAACTAGTACTTTTATTATATACCAGCAGTGCTTTTATTATATAATCACAGTACTTTAATAATATTTTCAGTTATATATATCAATATTGCTTTTAATAGACAATCCTATTGCTTTTGATCAAATAAGGAAATACACAAAAAATCTGATCCATCATTTAATTAGACCTAAGGCCTATAATTGACCCTAGGTTCACATATAATGACATCGTTCTCATTTGACCTAATCCTATATATATATATATATATGTGTGTGTGTGTGTGTACATACACAATAATCAAATTTCTTAGAGTATTATTGTGGCCTAAAAAAATACTATTAATAATGATCATTTAGTTGGCCAACTAAAATAAATTAAAAAGAAAGAAATATGTCCGTACATATGCTAATTATGCTCGACAATTTTTTTTTATTTTTGAGGAATTTATCCAATTTTAATAAAAAAAATAGTTGTTACTTATTGATAATATTTTTTAGATTATTTTTTTCCTATAAAAAGAACTATTCAAAATAGTCCTCTTGTTGACTCATGGAAATGTAAGTAAATACTTACTTGTCCCTTTTTTAATTAAATAATGATAGCAAATCTCTTCCTTAAATTTTGTTTCACTTGAAATCTCTTCCTAATTATGGTTGCCAACTTATGAACAACGCCTTTTATTACAATTTTTTTATACGTAAATATCATATTTGAAAATTATAAACATCATATGTGTGTGTGTGGTGGATCCAATGAGTCCACTTCTTATAATGAGTATGTCGGGCCGAATCTCAGGCATTCAATAATTTAGATCCCATGGTATAAATTTAGAAGAACAAAGATATATCTAAGTATTTTCTAAATGTGTATCAATGGATGTCTAGATGTGTATCAATTATTTATAAAATTATAAATAAAATTGTTAAATAGATACAAAGTTTCTCTTTTTTCCATTCTCTTTCATCTATTAATATACATCTTCCATTAAAATAACTTTATATCATTTGAGAAATACAAAATTTTTTGAAATAAAATACATCATATTATTCGTTTTAACCTACTGAACAAGAGCTCGATTTGAAATTATTTCAAAAATCAATGAAATATACAAACTAAAAAAATGCACATTTAGATATTTGTTAATACATATTTAGAAGTCAATTGATGCACACTTAGATGAACCGCGACGCACAATTACATACTTTCTTCAGACTACGCTAATCTCCAACAATATCACTTCACATTTTAAAGGAAATTGTTTCTATTTAGAGGTTCGTTAATGCACATTTAAAAGGACATATAATGCTATGTGTTTATTAGTTAACACATCTCCAAATAATTTAAATCCATCAGATCTAAATTTAATGGGTGTTTGTGATTTGGCCTTAAAGACTCATTTTAAAAATTACACATATCGGATCTAATCCACATATAT
>BMAC01000579.1:531809-555463 GCA_014905375.1 Phtheirospermum japonicum
GTGTGACTGGGATCATTTTATGTATAAATGTTTTTACACACGTATTGAGACCTATTTAGTTAGGTTTTATATCCTGTTTGTGAATAAGGATGATAATCATTTAGAATTGGATCAAGACTAAGAGAAAGAAGTGATACAACATCAAAAATTGACTCAACTATATATAGTAAGAAAGTAACGAAAGGAATAGAAGGTTCTAGGTCCCGACATATATGATAATATGGTTTTATATGGTTATGGGGCCCCGACATGTCGAAAACATGAAAATAATAAAGTTTTATGGTTATTATGGAATTATGGAAGGTAAGAATCCTGGTATGAGAATATTTCCTAATTATGGAGATTGTGTACAATTAAGAGATTTAATCCCATATTATGAAGGAATTCTATGTGTTGGTGGATAATTCTAAATAATCTTATAAATATGGGATTCAAGCTCTTATTTTCATACCTTTAATTATCATAGATCATGGAGTTCACGGATTTTATGGGGAATTATTCTTTCTTTTTATACAATTTATATGGTTACTGACTTAAGTATCGGAGGGCCTACGTCGAGGCTGTCTGGCTTTGGCTTTGTGCAGGTTATTCGTGGACGAGAAGAGAATTCAAGGAGATCCGAGCTCTTTATTGGTAAGCCAATTTTTCTGGTTACATCAAGTAGCGTCGCCTATGGGAATACGAGTGACGTCGAGTCATTGTCTGAAAGATGTGAGTTCCAAACCAATTAATCAAAAGACCTTAAATTACGGAGGCATCAAAAATCAAGATAAGTATTTATTTTCCTTTATTTTAAAATCAGAAATATGCAAATTGGGGTCAGGCGTGTTACGCCAATCATGGGTAACAATGGTGATGATTGGGTGTGTTGAGTATGCGTGTGGTTTATTTGGTTTTATTTGATATAATTCTTTGTTGAAGGGACTTATTTGATTCTATGTCGTTACGTGTAGTTTATTTGATTTTATGTGGTTTGATTCTTGTTTGAGGAGACTTACTTGATTTAATGTGGTTTAATTTTATGGCGATCTACGTGTGATTTATTTGATTCTATGTCCTTTAATTTAATGGGATATGCGTGTGGTTTATTTGATTCTATGTTATTTAATTCTTAACTGGAGGGACTTATTTGATTTCTTCAGCTCTCTGGAAGATATGGATATATTAATGTGATTTAGTTAGATTGATATGGTTATATGGTATGTATAACATGGCTCACTTGGTTAATTTTTCTTAATTTATTTATTGGTATAATATTGTTTGGTTTATTTGGCTTATATGGGTTAGTCAGTTTATTTTGGATTTATTTTGTTTGATATAATTTATTTGGTTTTTGTGTCTTTGTTTATTTGGTTTGACATGGTTTTGGGTTTATATGGTCTATTTGGTTTTATTTGATGAGTTTATTTGGTTTGATGTAATATTATTTCTTGTATTGATACGGGGCAGTATGGTGGTGTACCTGCTTTATTTGGTTTAAATGGTTTAGTCAATTTGGTTTAATGGGTTTATGTGGGGTAATTTGGTATGGTTTATCTGATTTATATGGTTTGGTGTGGTATAATTTGGTATATGATGTATTTTACTTTTAAATAATAAAAAGAAAAAAGTGGTTTATAGGGTTTTTATGGACTAGCTGATTTATATGTTTGGTATATGTCAGCTGGTTTATTTGGGTTTATATAGTTTGGTTTATGTGATATGGTATACTTGACTTGATAAAGTTTATTGGTCATAATCTTTTCTCGAAGTTCGGAAATAGGGATTATGGTGATTATTATTTTGGTATATGGTTTTTATTAAGGTTGGTTTTGAAGGGCTCATTTATTTTGTTGCCTGAAATCTAACTTGGGGATGGTCAACTCAACGAGATGAGGTTGCCAATATTTAAGGCTATGTAGCAGCTCGCGTGTCCAAATATTTAAAGAGATGTGATCGTGAAGATTTTGCTACCTGAAAGTAATGAGGTCGCGCATTTGGGTATTTGAGGGGAGGTAAAATTCTCCTTTGGCATAAACATGACTGCATATCAGGTACGCTCGTTTAAATCTTGTAAAAATAAGGGTTTTCTATTTTCTTCATATGCCTTACTTGATTTTTTTATTTCAATCAGCTAGAACATGGATGATTAGATGGTTTATGTGATTTAATATTATTTATCTAATATAAAATAGTTTAGTTCATTTATATATGTTTACTTAGTTATATGGTTATTTGGTATATTTAAAATGGTGTGGTTGGTTATTTATATGGATAATCTGGATTAGTGGGTTTATTTGGTTTGTTTCGTTTATTTGAGTTTTTTGTTTTCTAGGGTTTGGTTTATGTCATATGGTTTAGTTGATTGATTTGGTTGGAATATGGAAATTATTTGATTTATTTGGTTTAATATGGTTATATGGCGAATTAGCTTATTTATTTGGTTTAATATGGTTTATATGTGTTAGTTCATTTATTTGGCTTGATACGGTTATTATGTTATTTTTGTTTGAAGTGGTTTATTTGATTATTTGACTTAATATGATTTATTTTTGTTAAATATGGGGGACTAGTTGATTTATTTGGTTTACTTAATTTATATTGATTGGTTTATTTAATATGGTATACTTGATTTAATAAAGTTTATTTGGTTCAGTTTAAATGATTAGAGTCTGGTCGCAAGATTGGTTTTGGTCTTATTCATGGATGAGATGGTATGGTTATAGATATGGATGACCTTACGCTTGTTTCTATCGGGAACGGTTTATATGGAATGGGCTGGTGCTTTTATTAGGTCGACGATGGTTTATATGGAATGAGCCGACGCTTTTATTAGGTCGGCGATGATTTATATGGAATGGGCTGATACTTTTATTAGGTCGGTTGTTTCGCCCAGAAAAATAAGAGTCTTGCGATCACCCGATTCTACCTCGCCGCTAGCTTGACCTGTCCACAAAACACGTTAGAAATGATCACCAGAGGAATTCTGGTGGAATCCACTTCGATTCTTAAGTCAGTTAAGAGCTTTAGGTAGGGTAATGAGAGAGATAAGTATTCAGAATGTCATACCTCTGCTACTCTTATCTTGGATATTTATAACCCCAGTTAGTTGGGGGCCTTTCCGAGATCCTGAAAATAGGCCCGCGAATCTCGGACTGTTATTTCAGATGACCCGAACAGGTTATCCTTTTTGGACGACTAGAGCTCCTCGAGCTTAGTCCAGAACTTTTGTGCCCTCCTGACCTGATTACGATACCTTATCCGGGAATTGAGATCAGACCGGGGCAAACCTTCTTGAGCTATTTACATAAAATCAGCTGAGACTATCTCTTTCCTGACCATTCCTCTTTCATGGCGCAAATCCAGAACTTGGCCCGCCCCAACTTGCCTTACCTGAGCTACCTTGAGGCTTGAGATTACTTCAGGTCAGGTGGGATAAGTCGTACCAAACAGTCCCCCACCCCTCCCCACCCCGCCTGAATGGTTGGGGTGAGCTGTAACGCCTCACTTTCAACCCAAGCGATTAGTATTTTCCTCATGTCCCTTCGTACACTGTTCCTTGACACGCATTAAATGTGCATATCTCGCTAAATCCTATTTTTTCGAAAATTCTTTTCAAAACATATCTTCCTCATATTCCGCGGCTCATTTGTTCACTTTTACTGCCTTGCCTTTTCTCCTCACCAAGAATTCTCTTTATTTTCTTCTACAATTAGAGTTTTTTCTCTCACCTCAAACAAGGTATTTTCTTTCTCCTTGCAAAATTTTAGTCATGTCTTCTTCCTCTTCCTCCTCACTCCACCTATCAATGTCTTCCTCTGCAACGTTATCCTTAACCTCCTCCGATGAATGGAATTCGACTGTTCAGGGCGGCGACCCTGATAATATTATTTCCACCATTAGTGACCAGACTCTGGAAGGGTTGAGGACCGAATTCCAGATCTCTGGCGAGTTTTCCCTTGTCAATCCCAATGTTGGCGAAAGAGCGTCCCAGCCGCCATCTGATTATTTAACTTTTTCACCAACCAGTTTCAGGCCGGGTTGAGTCTTCCCGTTCACCCTTTCGTACAGGAGGTGTCCTGGGTGTACTGAATTTCGGTACATCAATTTGTACCTAACGCCTTTAGGATAATCATTGGGTTTCATCTAGGGGCATGATTTTCTGAGCTTATCCCCACAGCCCAGCTATTCTACTCTCTATTCCAGGCCAAAAGTTTGTCTTATAGCTTCTTCTACCTATTGGACCGAGCCAGCGCTCAATTTCTGACCGGTAACACTTCCTCTAATAAGGCCTGGATGAAAAAATTCTTCTTTGTTCACTACTTAAGCGACTGGGGTTTCTCCACGGTATCTATACACACCCTTCCCGCTCAAGCTCATCTGACTAGAGGAGAACGACCTCTTGCTCTAAAAAAGATCATCCTAACTTTAAATATAAACATCTTCCATCTATCTAAATTCCTCACTCCCACCTTCTTGGTCTTCTTAATTCCAGAGAGGAGACTGGCCCCATGTCTCCTAAGATTGGTATACTTAAAAGGCTATCCATCTCTGCCCTTCTTGCTTATATCTTTCTTATCTACCAAGGATTTAGGATTACTTTTGAATTTCCATCGTTAACCCTTTTTGTAAATTCTATTGTAGTCACCATGATGAAAAAGATTATGGCCGCACGTAAAAAAAGTCTTCTCCACCTGCAGAAAATGGTCATCTCGAAGAGCCGACCAGGCTTAGGGAATCAACCAGGCCAGAGAATATAGCCATACCTGAGGGACAAGTCAGACCCAACGTTGATCTAATGGTCCACTTTGGCTCGAGGGAGGAGAAAGCGCTCGTATCGCGCAAATGAGCCCAATCCGGGAAAGGGGTTGCACCCTCGGGATCCAAGGCGGCAAACTCCAACCTGACCCTGTTCACTAGCACGTGCATCCTGGACTGCCGGGGAGGTGGCCGTCCAATTCATTCAAGGGAAGTGCCCTTCATCTGACCGCCGTATCCTGGAGAAATGGTCAGATCCCGAGCTAATCGAATCTTTTTGCCAGGATGAAGCGAGGATAAATGTCTTCTTTATTTCTCCCTCTTCTATCTCTCTCTCTAACTTCTCATCATTCGGGTTGTATCTGGCCATCGTTAAAAGGGCATCCTGGTCGCTCGGGCTCGGGGCTCTCTAATGAACGCCGACCTCGCTAAGGAGCATGTGGACCTTAAGGAGAGATAAAAGAGGTTGGTGAGTCTCTACTAAGAAAGAGGATCCGAGATGAAGGGACTCAGGACCCTGGTGACAGAGCTCCAGGCTGAACTGGAGAGAGCTCAAGAAGGAGAGGGGAGGGCCCGAGCTGAAGCGCTTCTTCAAGAAGAAGAGGCAAAAAAGCAGGTTGCTGAGGCTCGTACTGAGGCCTATCTGATGGTCGGGTTGAGGGGCGAACCGAGTTTCTTAACTCAGAATAGGGATTGAGGCTTATTCAAATAACCCTGGAGGTAACTCAAGTGGGACTTCTTACACTCTTCTGAGCTGTGGATCTTCTCATCCCTGAGGCCGAGGCCTTCTATCATTTCGGGCTGGACGCCTATGAGAAATGGTCCAAAGAAAACCCCTCTGCCCCATTCGACCGACGACATTCCTCTGAAGGATCCCCCTGAGCCCACAGGCCTTACCTTTGTCGAGGAGGACGACCAGCTTCACCAGCTCGGGCCCCCGAGTTTGCAAGAGCACGTTCTTCAAGCCTTCCTGTGCTCCTGCCCGAGTTCTTCTCCCCCACCCGAACAGTCGCTGACCCTTGCTTTGCCAGCGACAACTTATTTCCCGACCTTTGTTGGTTTAGGTGAGCTCCAGAGAGGGTCTCAGTTTGAGAGCACCTTCGGGGAGGTCTCCAGGGCGGCTTAGCAGGGAGGGGATGAACTGAGCACTCAAGATTATGGGTGTATGCTGGCCATCTGCATTGTTTGCTTTGTCTGATTTATCTTTTATATTTGGCTTGTAATAAACAGTATTTTTGCTCATCTCTTTTTGTCTTTTTGTTATGTTTAGGTTTCCTTAAGTCAAGGAAACCCTAATAACCATTCTGTACTATGCGCTCTTTATATAAACACTTTTCCCTGCTTTATCGATTTATCATTATGGCTTCCGAATCTTTGATAAGAGAGATAGATACTCTTAAGAAGAAAAACCTCTCCTTTTTTAATGAGAATTTTCTTCTTTCAGAAGAAAATGCTAACCTTCGTGAAAAGTTTTCCCAGTTACGCAAACTCCTGGAGAGGAAAAGGCAGAAGAAACACCATTTCAAGCGTGAGTGGCTCGAACTTTGGCAGTTGAATCGACAACTCCACGAAGAGAGAGCCGACCTGCTCAGATTGGCATGACATTTATCCACTGCTGTACACGAGGCTCAGTTGGAGGCAGAGCGCGCAGACAAATATCGCCTTCCATCTTCATGAGACCGAGCAAGAGCTGTGGCGCAGTTCTCCAGATTTTAGCTACAGATAAGGGGGTCTCATCATCCCACCCTTAAACTCTGCTGCTCGAGCTTTATTCTATGACGTACCTGCTCCAAATAATTTTGCTCAAGGCAGATGCCCGGTCTTTTCTTGCTTTTTATGTTATCCCCATGAGGTTATATTTTATCTTTCGAATCTAACAATGTTAAAAAAAATTCTCGCAAAAATTTTTCATTACTCTTGCTTTATTAAACCACATGTTCTATTTTTAATCAGCCCACGTTTGGGGCTTATTTCACTTAATTGACCTATGGGTCAGGGTTTTGTCTGGTATATCTACCCTTTGGCCAATCGGACCAAGGTATGACGCTTTCGCCCCTGGCCTGTCGGGTCAGGTTTTATTGGGGTATCTACCCTTTGGTCAATCAGACCAAGTTTAGGAGGCTTTTCATCCTGAACTGATCTATCAGGTCAGGCTTTCTGGGGGTATCCACCCCTTGGTCAATCAGACCAAGTTTAGGGGGCTTTCGCCTTTAATTGACCTATCGGTCAGTCTTTCTGGGGGTATCCCACCCTTGGTCAACCAGACCAAGTTTTAGGGGCTTGCGCTCTTAACTGACCTATTGGGTCAGGATTTCTTGGGGTATCCACCCCTTGGTCAATCGGACCAAGTTTTAGGGGGCTTCGCCCTTTACTGACTTATCGGGTTAGGCTTTCTGGGGGTATCCACCCCTTGGTCAATCAGACCAGGTTTTCGGGTCAGGCTTTCTTGGAATATCAATTGCATCAACCATAAATTTCTCTTATTAATAATCATTCTGTAGTCTTCAGCATACTACATTCGTAAATTTTCTGTATTCCATGCCCTTGGTAGTTTATCTCCATCCATTTGTTCCAACTCATAAGCTCCTCCAGTGAGAATCCTGGTGACTTTATATCGTCCCTGCCATGTAGCGTCTAATTTTCCTCTGGTCCCCCCAGATCGGCCCTACGGAGCACCAGGTCTCCTACTTGGAATTGTCGCTTAACCACCGACTTGTTATAGGATGCTCTGACTCGCCCCCTCATGTGCTCCATTTTTATAGAAGCCAACTCTCGCCTTTCCTCTATTAGATCCAACGCGTCCTGTCTCAATAGCTCGTTCTGCTTTTCGTCAAAGTTCTGTATTTTGTGGGTTTCTACCCCGACCTCTGCAAAATTTACAGCATCTATACCATATACCAGGCCGAATGGTGTTTCTCCTGTGGCCTCCTTAAGGTTAGTTCGGTATGCTGAACCAAACTTTTGTGCACCCCTTTTTAAGATATTTAATTTAAAACACGTAAGCTTTCTTGCAAGAGAACGGGGGCGCTTGTAGGGTGGGAAGTTGACTTGTGTCAATCTCTCGAGGACAATTGTTCGGTCTCTTAGATATTCTTCTCATCATAATTAAACATATAATTCATACAAATTGGGGGGTTTTGAGGATTTTGATTTAATCATAAACTAAGGATTAAAGCAATATTAAATTTAAACTAGTTAACTTTAACTAAATTACCAACTAGAATTTAAAAGCAATAATTAAACTAAATAAAATTACTTAAACCTAAGAACTAAGAAACAATTAACCTAGTAATAAAACGCAGCGATGATTTATTATTCAAAACCTAATCGATTCTCATGAATAACATAAACGAATCTAAGAAACATGAATATAAGCAACTATCATGAAGCAATTTGATCACAAGAATCTCAAAACGGGAATTAAAGCATAAACCAATTCTCATAAATAAACTTGATGAATTCAATATCCAAAACTCAATCATAAACTAATTAAAAACTGAAAGTAAATTGCTTTGATTGTTCAACAAACCAAAGTTCATCAATCAATTCAAGAACGTAATGTAAATCTAATTATCTAAGCCTTAGATCTAAGAATTAAACTAAGAAAGCAATAAAAAGGGTAAGAGAACTTATTAGATCTACTAGGTGCAGAAAATTCTCCAGCTATTCCGGAGTTAAAGCGTTGATCTTGGACAAAGGCTGAATCACGAACGTAAAACCGAAGCTTTGGACGCATCGTTCTTCGATCCTTGATCCAGATCTTGAAATCTTGTTATGAGATGTGAAAATATGTTTAATCTAAGCCTAAATACCATAGGATGGCGTGTGTCTTCTGGAAATCCGAAATATGTAGGGTATTTATAGTTATTTCATGACTTGGAGCCCAAGAGAACCTAAAAACGCGTTTCAGCAGCAGGCGTCGACTTCGCATCGACTGACGCGGGCAGGGTCTCAGCGTCGATGCTGCTGGTGCACTCGCATCGACTGGGCAGAAGCATCGACTGAAGCAGTCATGGATCGACGCAACAGAGAGTTGCGTCGGTGTAGCATCGACATAGTGTCGACCTTCGTGGGTCAGGGTCGCGTCGATGTAGCGTCGACTCTCGCGTCGATCGACGCTACTTGCCGTACGTCTCATTTTCTTGATCTTTATGCTACTCTTTCATCGGAAAGCTCATTCTCGACTCTCGAACAGCAAACTTCATCTATTTATGCGCTGAAGTCTTCCGGTTTCTTAGCTGTAAGGTGAAAAACAATGAATAATCACCTATTCTCATCAATTACGATCAAAATATGGTAAAATAAGCTGAAAGTATAAAAATACGAAATTACGCTCAAACTACCCAACTTATACTATAAATAATAAGAAAAACTAACTAAAATACTAATAAGAATAAGGACAAACATGTGCTAATCATATGCCCATAGGATTGAGCTGAGCTCCTCCACCCATTTTCTTCCTAACTTCTCTAACCACGCCTTCATCCCTTGCACCAAAATGCGATTGGTCACCTCTACCTTTCCATTCTCCTGGGGTGGTACATGGATGTGAAGAGTTGTGCTATTTTCATCTTTGTGCACCAGGCTTTTATACGGGCTCCCATGAACTGTGTACCATTATCTGACATGAGTATCCTTGGAATACCAAATTGGCACACTACATTCTTCTAGAGAAATTTCACACCCACCTCCTCCGTGATCTTAGCTATTATTTCAGCCTCTACCCACTTGTTGAAGTAATCTATAGCTACTATTAGGAGTTTCTTTTGTCTTGGGGCCATAGGAAAAGGCCCCACCAGATCTATTCCCCACTTCGCTAAAGGGCACGAAGAGCTCATTGTCATGAGCTCTTTTGATGGTCGATGTATGAGAGGGGAGTGTCTCTGGCACTGATCACACATCTTCATGAAGTTCTCTGCTTCCTACCTTAGCTGTGGCCAAAAGTATTGTACTTGCACTACCTTGTTTGACTATGCTCTGGTACCCATGTGGTTTCCTCACCATCCCCCATGTATTTCTCTTAGAATGTAAGTGCCTTATCTTGTCGTCCGGTAGCTCTCCATTTTCCATATATGCTTGAATGGCGTACGCCAATCCCCATATTCTTCTAACTCATTCACTTCGTCTCCCCAACTCTCAGTGCGCCTCTAACACAGTGATCACCCTTTCTTGGCAATCTGCCACTGAGATGGCCACCTTAGCTAAATAATCTGCTAGACTATTTTCCCCCTTTGGGATTTGAAGCACGTTTAAGGAGTCGATAGCTCTGGCCCTCTCATGGAACTTCGCTATGTATTTCCTCATACGATCCTCTCTTGTGTTGAATTCACATTTTATTTGTTTGGACACTAACTGGAGTCCACCCGTGCGCTTATTCTCTCATCCCCAAGCTCCCTTGACATTTGTATTTCTCGTAACAGGGACTCATACTCCGTTTCATTGTTAGATAAGCGATAATTCATCCACACGACATATTCTATGGTGACTCCCTCTGGGTTTATCAACACAATACCTGCTCCACACTCTAAATTCCCAACTGAGCCATCTGTATATATAGTCCACTCCCCCTTTTCCTCTAGAAAGCTGATCATCTCTTACATGAAATCTGCCAGCGCCTGGGCCTTGATTGTTGTTCGTCCCTCGAAGTCTATATCGAATTCACTTAGCTCAATAATCCACTTTAATAGGCGTCCCGAGATCTCCGGCTTGCTCACTATTGTCTTCAAGGGCAGATTAATCCTAACTATTATTCTATGTGAAAGAAAATAGGGCCGGAGTTTGCGAGCTGTGCCTACCAGGGCCAGCATAGCTCGTTCCACCTCAACGTATTGGAGCTTGGCGTCATGCAATACCTTGCTCCAATAATATACTATCCTTTTTACTATACCCTTCTCTCTAACCGACTTGTGCCCTATAACCGACTTGTTTTAGGTCGGGCAAATGGTTTGTTTGGATATGTGTATGATGTGATTTATTTGGTTAAAATAGTTTATTTGGTTTGGTTTTACTTTTTTATTATGTATTGATGTGGTATGCTTTAGTCTGGTTTAATATGGATTATATATTTTGTTTAATGAGTTTTATTGGGTTTAATATGGTTTACCTATCTGTTGACTTATTTTACTTCAATGGTTGTGGGTTTTGACCGACCTGTTTTAGGTCGATGATTGCTCCATGGTTACATGATCCAATTATGCGTATTTTTATGAATAAGTGGTTTATGGTTAGGGTATACAAGAGTTTTTTGGCCAAGATCTTTTAGGTCGGCTAAATGGTTTTTTGGCTGACCTATTTTCGATTAGGTAAAGGGTTATGGTTTTATGGTTTTATAGGCCGTTGCTTATTTATCTCGATGATGGTTTTATGGTTCTTATGGTTGTGGGTCGATGCTCATTTAGGTCAATGATGTCTTTAAGGTTTATGGTTTTTGGGTTTCTGTGCTTTTGTGGTTAGCAAAGGCTCGTCGGGATTAATGGTTGAACTGAAAGATGCTTAAGTAATAAATTTGGGGAAATGATCCTATGGTTTTATATGGATGGAATAGTTTATGGTATTATGGTTTTCATAGTTTTGAGTTGACATTTGTTTAGGTTGGAGATATTATATAATTCTACCGATATTGTTTAGAATATGTGGGAGTAACTATTTTATATGGTCTACTTGGTGTGTTCTAATGAGTTATGTGGTTATATTTTTTATTTAGATTATTGGTTTATTTGATTTATTTTAGGTTGTTATGGTTTAATTGATTTGATTTGGTTTTATATAGTTTGGTTTGTTTATGAGGCTATGGGTCGGTGCTCAGGTCGGAGAAGAGGATCAGGGCATAAGGATAAGGCTATGGGTGTTGATATGGTTGGCTCGAACTATTTTAGGTCGGATAATGAAATCTTTATTTTTTATATTCTACCTGATTTCGTATCTCAATCAGATAGAATATGGGGGACTAGGTGATATGACATCAAAAGTCGACTCGACAATATATGGTAAGAAAGTAACAAATGGGGTAGAAGGTTCTAGGTCCCAACGTATATGGTAATGTGGTTTTATATGGTTATGGGGCCCCAAGAGGTCGATAACATGAAATAATAAGGTTTTATGGTTATTATGAAATTATGGAAAGTAAGAATCCTAGTATGAGAATATTTCTTAATTATGGAGATTGGGTACAATTACGAGATTTAATCCCATCTTATGAAGAAATCATATTGGTTGGTGGATAAGTCTAAATAATCTTATCAATAGGGGATTGAAGCTCTTATTTTCATAACATTAATTATCATTGATAGGGCCATATTGGTCAGGCCTGGATTAAGGTAGACCTGAAATCGGTAGCAGATAAGAGGGGACGTTGGCGTGAAGGAAGAATGGTCAAAGCTCTTTCGGAGAAAATGGACTCCGGGCCAGACCTGCTTGAGATTTGGACTAAAAAGACAAGTAGGGACCACCTGTCAGAATCCGCTAACTGAATGGCCCTTAACTCAGGGACCATGTTCCCGAGATTCCGGAAAAGGGGGTCCCCCCACCAGGAAGAACCCATATATGTGCCTGACAGACCTGGAATAAGAGAAGAAACGGCACCGATAACAATCAGAACCAGAGTAGGTCTAAACAGACCTGGCCACCAGCTTACCCGAGAGGGAACAAGTGGGACCACTTGTTCCGAATATGTTTCATAAAATGGCCCATGGTTTGTGGCACGTGTTCCTAAGATCCCGGCTGGGGTCCCCACCGGGATAAGTTATAAATACCCCATCTTGGGGGCAGTGAGAGGTATGTTCATACAAGCATTCCTTCTTATTTTTTCTGGAAAAACACCTCATCGCTTACTAACTTAAGCATCGGAGAGGTTTCCACCGGAAAACCACCGGTGGTCCTTTCTAACCTTTGTTTGTGGTGTAGGCTTTGGAAGCTCTTGGGTTCCCAGGTCAAATTCGGGTGGCTCACTATTTCAGGTCGAAACAATTGGCGCCGTCCTTGGGAAGCCGATCGAGATAAGGCGTGAGGATGGCTTCAGACGGTTGGAAGCGAAATTTGATAGGGGAGTTGGGTGGCACTCCGAGTTCCGCCGTGCATACTCACGCACAACAGGCACCAGGATCATCATCAATACCAGAGACATCGGGATCGGCCATGGCAGCTCCGTCGAGTTCCACACCACCACCTCCGAGGGGACCTGCTGTAGACGGGGGCGTCTCTCTCAATGAGTCGCTTCTGACACAGCTGTCAGAGTTGATTGGCAAAGCTGTGGAGGCGGCGGTCGAGAAAAAATTCGCGGAAATAGCATCGACGCTGGCTAATACACTGCTGGCCGGGCAGCCCCGACGTTAGAAACAGAGCCGCTGCAGGCTCGGCGTACGTAGCAAGTCCACCAGCCAGACAGAGAAGAGCATCTTGCCACGGCTGACGGTGACACGGCCGGCCAGGTTAACCCTGGCCTGGCTGAGCAGATGCAGAGCCTGCAGAAAGAGGTGCCTGAATTTAGGAAGAAGATGGTGGGTGCAGCTACACCGCCGGCACGGCGGGGCACCCCGTTTACGGAGGAAGTCATGTGCGATGAYGTCCCAGCRTCYTATCGRTCCTTGGGTTTYGAATAYAACGGGAYGACGGATCCAGCAGACCACCTCAACCGTTTTGAGATAGCAGCGGCGTTGCACAAATTTTCCGATTTGGTTATGTGTCGGGTCTTTCCAATGACCTTTACCAAATCGGCACAGCTCTAGTTCAGCCAATTGCCGCCGAGATCTATCGGCAACTTTGATGAATTCAGCTCGGCCTTCCTACATCAGTTCACGAGTTGTAGGAAGTATCAAAAAATGCCGCTCGAGCTCTTTAGTTTAAAGCAGAAAGAGAATGAGAGCCCACGGGCTTACATCAACAGGTTCACAACAACAAAGCTGGAAGTGCCCTCGGCGTCAGAAGAGCTGCTTGTAAACGCTCTGGCGCAAGGTTTGAGGAAGGGAGAGTTCTTCCAGTCCCTGGTGGTAAGGCCATCATTGAAGTTTGGAGAGCTCCTGGAGAGAGCCGAGAAGTACATCCACTTAGAGGAAGCTCTGAAGCTCAAGGATGAAGGCGAGAGGAGAAGAGAGAGGTATGACAGGGATGACAGGGTGGCGACAAAAAAGCCCAGACCAGATCTGCCAATGGGTAGGTCCCGTTTTGATAAATATACCCCCCTGGCGACACCTCCGGGCGAAATTTTGCAGGCAATAGAGTGTCACCCAGATCTCAAGTGGCCCAAAACTTACTCGCAGAAGCCAAGAAAAGAAAGGTTAGATCGCTTTTGTCGCTTCCATAATGAATATGGACATAACACAGATGAATGCACGCATTTGAAGGACGAGCTGGAGAGAATGGTCCAGGCTGGACATCTAAAAGAATATGTTGGTACAAGGAGAAGCGATACCAGGCCCGGACATCACAATGTGGACCGCTTCCCACAAAGCAAGAATGGTCGGGCGGATGTCCAGGACAGAGGAAGAGCTGGATCGAGAAGACCTGACCAAACCCAGGTCGTCCATGGTGAAATCAAAATGATAACGGGAGGAGAGTTGGATGAGCACTCTAAGAGAACTCAACACAGTTATGTTAGGGCTGCTAAAGACCTAATCCGAACGCCCCGAGAGGTGGGACAAGTAGCGGCCACACCTAACATTTGCTTTGGATCGGAGGATAGCGATGGCATTCTCGCTCCACACATGGATGCTTTGGTGATAACAGCTACTATTGCCAACTATAACGTTCGTCGAATTTTCGTGGACACAGGATCTTCTGTAGATATTCTATTTTTAGACTGCTTCACAAAATTAAAGTTGAATGTTGAACTTGAAGAGGTAACCACCTCCCTGGTAGGGTTCGCGGGAGGTGCTCTAAAACCTTTGGGAGCGGTGAGACTCCTTGTAACCCTGGGGGAAGAACCATATAGGGTGACACGGATGGTGCGTTTCCTGGTGGTAGACGCACCATCCTCGTACAATGTTATGTTGGGTCGGCCCTCTTTGAGCCAGTTCCAGGCCGTCATCTCGATTTTCCACATGAAAATGAAGTTTCCCACGGAAGATGGAACCGGTGAGGTAAGGGGAGACCAGTATGCCGCACGTCAAACATATGTGGATTGCATACGGCGGAATGAGGAGGAGAGGATGAGTAAAAGGGCTCGGACGGAGCAGCCACAGACAGAATTAACAAGACGGGAGGAGGGGTTGATGGTAGTAGAAGTCGTTCCAGGCGATGCGAGTAGGACTCTGCGGGTGGGCACGACGCTTAGCCCTGAAGTACTGACAGATCTGGTTGCTTTGTTAAGAGAGAGTGCAGATATCCTTGCGTGGTCCCCTCAAGACTTAGTGAGAATAGACCCTGAAGTTGCTGAGCACCACCTCAATATCCGCTCCGACATAAAACCGGTCAAACAGAAGAAACGAAATTTTGGGCCAGAGAAGGAGGCCATCATAGAGGCAGAAGTAGAAAAGCTCATGAAAGCTGGACACATTCAGGAGATACAATTCCCAGAATGKCTCTCCAATGCRGTGCTGGTCCCGAAAACAGAAGACTGGCGGATGTGCATTGACTTTCGAGACCTGAATCGCGCCTGCCCAAAAGATCACTACCCATTGCCAAGAATTGACCAGCTTGTGGACTCCACTTCCGGCTGCGAGCTTTTGAGCATGATGGATGCCTCGCAAGGATACCATCAGATGATATTGGCTAAAGAGGACTGGAAGCGTGTTAGCTTTATAACTCCAAAGGGAACGTATTGCTATGTGGTCATGCCTTTCGGCCTTAAAAATGCAGGCGCTACTTATCAGCGGTTGGTGGATAAAATATTCAAAAATCAACTCGGTCGGAATATGGAGGTATATGTGGACGATATGTTAGTCAAAAGCATAAAAGCGACGTCACATGTGCAGGATCTTCGGGAAACCTTCAACACTTTGCGACGGTACAAAATGAGGCTTAACCCAAAGAAATGCATGTTTGGAGTCAGGGCTGGAAAATTTTTGGGTTATATGGTCACGGAAAATGGTATTGAAGCTAACCCTGAAAAGGTAAAGGCTATCATGGAGATGAGCGCACCTCGGAATGTAAAAGAGATGCAACGTCTGGCAGGACGAATCAATGCTTTGAGCAGGTTTATGTCCAGGTCTGCCGAGAAAAGCTTACCATTTTTTTAGGCCTTAAGGAAAAGGGCCAGGTTCCAATGGAATGATGAGTGTGAGGAAGCCTTCCGATCACTAAAAGAGTATTTGGCCAGCATGACCTTACTCACTAAACCCATCCAAGGAGAGCCCTTGATACTGTATCTATCTGTAGGACTGAAAGCAATCAGCTCTGTCCTAATCAGAGAAGATGGTAAGATACAAAGACCAGTATATTTTTGGAGCAAGGTCTTGCACGAGGCATAAGTGAGGTATGTGGAAGTGGAAAGGGCGATGCTAGCCCTAGTAGGAACTGCAAGGAGATTACGACCGTATTTCCTTTCTCATACAATTATTGTGCGAACAAATCTACCATTAAAGAATATAACGGATAAGCCAGAAGCATCAGGGAGGCTGGTCAAGTGGATCATAGAGTCGAGTGAATTTGATATCGCGTTTGAGTCCAGAACAGCGATTAAAGCTCAAGCTCTAGCTGATTTTATGTAAGAAATGGATGGTCCCCTGGATGAGCTGAAGGAGTGGATAGTTTTCACTGACGGGTCTGTATGCAATCAGGGCTGTGGGGCTGGAATTGTCCTGATAGACCCAACGGGCGTATCTGTTGAATTCGTTGTCCGATTAGATCCCACGTTTTCTAACAATGTTGCTGAATACGAGGCCCTTCTGAGAGGGATTCAAATGGCAAAGGATCTAGGAGCGGAGCGATTACGTGCCAAGATAGACTCGCAGCTCGTCTGTAAACAAATTAGTGGGGAATTCGAGACTATAAAGGAAAGCATGCAGAAGTACCTAGCGAGGTTCAGAGTGCTAGCCAAGGAAATGAAAGAATTAACTGTTACTCAGATTCCCAGAGAAGAAAACGGCCGCGCGGACTTCTTAGCAAAAGTAGCAAGTTCATCCACGGATTGTTATGAACGAACGATCACCTTGTTAAAGGCAGAAGGGGAGTTCGGGGTCGAGCAGATCTGCACGGTTGCCGAGGAGGAAGATTGGCGCTCTGCCATAAAAAAATACCTTGAACAGCAGGTCTTGCCAGAGGAGAAGAAAGAGGCGGTGAGGGTGCGGAACAGGTCTGCCCGATTTTGCCTAGTTAAGGGAGAATTGTTCAAAAGAGGATTTGGTCAGCCTCTTTTATGATGCTTAACACAAAAGGAAGGGGCTATGATGCTGAAGGACATACACGAAGGATGTTGTGGCAATCACATGGGGGCTAGAGCTCTGGCCAGCAAGGTATTAAGAGCTGGCTATTTCTGGCCTTCTCTGAGGAAGGAAGCCGAAGACTTTGTCAGAAAATGGCCCCGCTAATACACAGACCGGCGGAAGAGCTCACGGTTATGAGTTCCCCCTGCCCCTTTGCAAAATGGGGTATCGATTTGGTTGGCCGGTTCCCAATGGCCCCAGCTCAGAAAAGGTTCTTGATTGTAGCTATTGACTATTTTAGCAAGTGGGTTGAAGTGGAGGCTCTCGCCATAATAACCGAGGAGGCAGTGATGGGTTTCATTTGGAAAAACGTGGTCTGTCGCTTCGGCATACCAAGAATATTGGTATCAGACAATGGGACTCAATTTGCGGGAGCCAAGATAAAGGCCTGGTGTGCCAAGATGAACATTCAGCAACACTTCACGGCTGTATACCACCCTCAAGCGAATGGTCAGGTCGAAGTAACTAATCGCATTTTAGTCCAAGGAATTAAGTCACGGTTGGACAGATCCAGAGGAAAGTGGGTGGAAGAGCTGAGCTCTGTGTTGTGGGCGTACCGTAATAATCCAAAAGAGAGTACGGGTGAAACCCCTTTTAGTTTAGTGTACGGTATGGATGTTGTAGTGCCCGCAGAGGTCAGTCTTAAGACTCATCGGGTCCAGAATTTTAATGAAGAACAGAATGAGCTATTAAGGCAGGACGCTTTAGACCTGATCGAGGAGAAAAGAGAACAGGTCGCGTTACGAATGGAACATATTAAAAGAAGGGTAAAGGCAGCATATGACAAAACCGTGGTCAAGCGACAATTTCAGGTGGGAGATCTGGTCTTGCGACGGTCTGACCTAGGACGGGCAAAGGGGAAGTTAGAAGAGTCTTGGCAAGGGCCGTTGAGAATCACCCAGACCTTGCCTGGCGGCGCTTATAGGCTGGAAGAGCTGGATGGCACAGCACTCCCTCGCGCGTGGAGCATAGTCAATTTACGAAAATTTTACGCTTAATTGTAATGTCTTGTTTGTCTGATTGAATAAATTAGTGGTTAAATGAATTTACAGTTCACAGCGGGAGAAATCAGCGAGAGAGTCAAAAAATATCAACGGACGTGCTTATTATTAATGACACGAACGATAGAACATAAGAAGACACCTTCGCGGTGCATTAACAAACACAGACACACAAATCACAAGCATGAGAAAGCAAAAATACAACCTCAGGATGGGGGTGTAGAATCGAGAAGCTGACGAAGACGTTTGGTCTCGTCCTCGTGCTCCAAGAGACGGACACAAAAGCGTTCGGACACATCCACCGCGATGTCCCAGTCGACATGAAGATTCGCGTTCTCCCTCTTCAAATCGGCAATGATTTGTTCGAGGCGCTGTCGTTCGCTACGGAATTGCGATTTCTTTTCAGCCAGTTTCTTCGTACGTTCGTGCAGCTGATCCTGCAATTCGGCAACTTCTTCCTTCAGATGTTCTTTCTTATGGAGCAGGCGGATATGCTCCTCAGAAGAGAAGGCGTTGGAGGGCGACGAAGATGCCATTATGCAAGGAAAATAAACTGGGGAGAGGAACCATTATATAGGAAAAGATAAGCGGGAAACCGCTTTAATTTGGCGCGCAAAAGGGCTCAGGAGGAGCGGGAAAATAAATTTGAGTTTTGGCGCGAAAAAAGGCCTAGACAAGCCAGGACTGGCTAAGGGCGGCTGCCCATGATTTTGCCTGACCTGATTGTCAGTTTCAGCCAGGACTGGCTAAGGGCGGCTGCCCATGATTTTGCCTGACCTGGTTGTCAATTTCAGCCAGGACTGGCTAAAGGTGGCTGCCCATGGTTTTGCCTGACCTGATTGTCGGTTTCAGCCAGGGTTGGCCAAGGGCGGCTGCCCATGATTTTGCCTGACCTAATTGTCAGTTTCAGCCAGGATTGGCTAAAGGCGGATGTCTTGAGATTTGTCTGACCTGATTGTCAGTATAAGCCAGGATTGGCTAAGGACGAGTGTCCTCAACTTTCCAGACCTGTTTGTCGTATAAGCCAGGATTGGCTGACAGGCAGATGCCCGTGATATAACTGACTCGATTGTCGATATAAGCCAGGATTGGCTAAAATAGGGATGTCCGTTACATTACCTGACCTAATTGGCAGCATAAGCCGAGATTGGCCGAAATTACTAACCAGGATAGGTTTAAGCCGAGGACGGGCCAGGGACGATTATCCTTAACGTCTCTAAAAAAAAAAGAAAAAAAGAGAGGAAGCTTGGTTACTAGCTTACGCCCGGATGGGCCGATCTAGAATATTCTTTTGCCAGGTCTACCCGACACTACAAGTCAGGTCTGGTCCAAAGCAGATCTCTTCGATCTTTTTAAAATCTACATCTCTCTTGGCAAGAATAGATACTCTTAAAACAATTTAAACACAAATGTGACCTGAGATCGCATCTATGAATCCAGGAGGAATTCAGAATTGATATGAATTCAGAATCGCTCGAAGCTAGGAGAACAAATGTTGCAAGAATTCTTGAAATGTAGGAGTAAGCAGATAAAAACATACAGGGAAACTATAATCTCTCCCATTTCATTGAACATATGAGGATACAAACAAAATTCTGGGCCAACATTCTCAGTACAGAAATTAAAAAAAAAAAGCAATAAAAGCATAGGGTTCGTCATGGAGAGGATCTCCGGTCTGCGGCTAAGACTCGGCGAACGTGCCAGAGCTCACGCTCTGTCTCATGAAAGCGGCGGCGGTACCTGTTGGAACGATCAGAGAGTGACTGCGCTTCACCGGCAACGAGGGTCAAACGATTCACGGATTCAATCAGATCCGCTTTCTCCTCTTGAAGCTGGCGATTAACCTGCTGGAGCTCAGCCCATTCCCTCTTATAAAAGCGTTTCTTATGTCGCTTCCTCTCCAGAAAACGGTACAGGGAGCCAATCTTCTCTTTCAAAAAAACAATTTGATCAGAGAGCTTGAACTTTTCGACCACAAGGGCGATGTTCTTACGCCTCACGGTGCTGAGTTCATCAATGAGAGGGGAAGAGGCCATGACAGATAATTGAGGGGATCACAAGGAAGGGGGCGGAAATTAAGAAATTATGGAAATGCAAGCAAGAATTTAAAGAAAGACAGGCACGTGACAAGAGAATCAACAAGTACTAGGGTTTCCGGATATTAAGGAAACCCTAGGTAACGCAAGGGTCATTACACGATAAGAAAACAAAAACGAAGAATCCATTAATAAGAAATCAATAATTATTCAATATTACAATTTTTCAGAACACACAGTCAGACCAGCCACGCAGGCATCCTACAGGTCTGCTGGGAAACAAAAGGATTTGCCCAGTTTAAGGCTCGGCATCCATCTCTGTCCCAAGCCCTATTGACAATTGCTCTACAGCATCCCCTGACAGACCTCCAGGAGAAGCACCTCCAGGCAGCTCACCCAGACCTGCAAAGGTTGGGGAGGGAGATGAAGTCAGGGGGACCACGGAAAGGGCTAGGTCTGGCTGAGGCTGGTCAGAAACGGAAGGGTGCAGAACGGCATGAATGTGCTCGAAACTCCACGGGCCCCGTGTTGTGAAGGTGGTCCTTGGCAGGGTCGTATGAAAAGGAGGTCGGCTCAGGGGGATTTTTCAATGGGGCTTTCCGGTCAAAGGGAGCTTCAGGGTTGTCTTTGACCCACTTAGCCTGCTCATCCAAGCCATAGTTATAATATACCACGGCTTTAGGAAAGAGCAAGGAAAAAAAGGCTTTCGGTCCCAAGAAGGCCTTCTTGGTCTCCTCCCTGGCCACTTGAACCAGACTCAACCCCTCTTCGGAATTGAGAAACTCTGCTTTCCATTCAACCTTAGCCTTAKCCAGAGMTTCRTCGGCTAGGCTCCTCGCCTCAGCAATGCCCTCATTCTTGGCCTCCTCTCGWGCCGTCTCTATCATCTTCTCCTGGGCTTTCTTCAACCCGGCCACCTCCTCCTGCAGCTTCTTCACCTCTTTCACCTTGTCCTTGGATAGGGCCCGCAGACGTAGCATTTTCTCCTTGAGGTCGGCGTTTTCCTTAGCCAAATCGGCTTGGCCCAGAGATCGAGTCGCCCTAATGGCTAAAAGGGCCCTCTTCGCCTCAGCCTGAGAAAGGATTTGAAAGGTGTCAAAATTTTGGAAAGGATACAAAATAAAAAAGGGGGAAGGAAGAAGAAGGAGAAAAGAAAATAAAGGGTAGCATACCCGAGCCTCGTCCTGGCACCAGGATTCCAGTAGCTCCCGATCACTCAGCTTCTCCAAAACTCGCAGGTCTTCGGGGGAACACTGGCCGCTCACGTGGCGAACTGCCACATCTCCAGAACAGTTTAAAACAGAGGTCCGTCGAGGAGGACCAGAGCTGCGCACAGTGGGGGCCGCTGGAGCTGCGGCCGGAGCGGGAGCAGGGTTGCCTGAAATAACTATGCCTCGGCCTCGGCTGGATCGGGGCCTTTTAGCGAGAGGCATTTCCTCTTCCTCCGAGTCCGAGATGACCTGTCTAACCGATCGCGGGCGTACTGGTGGGGCGGATGCAGGGGAACTCTGAGCTTGGGGTGCACTAGCTCCACTTATCTCCCGAGCTGGCATAATTGAGTCAGCTGCGACGCCTTCTCTGTCGGTAGCCTCGAACAGCAAACGCATCATCCTTTCTGAAATAGGAAGACAAAGGTTAGATGCATGGAATGGCAAAATATGATGCAGCGGTGTCAAAATAAGGAGGCCTATTTTACCAATCCCGGAGGGCAAAAGACCTATCTCGCAGGTCTTATTAAAGGTTTGCAAGACTGAGGGGGTGAGGAATTCTGTCACATTAATCGGACTGGCATTCAGGGTTGCCACTATTCTCTGAATACGGGGAGGCCTTGTCGCCGCAGTCGAAGGCGGATAAGAGGGTAAGCTATCAATAGGGTTAGGTTCAAAACCCCAGTCCCCCTCGCAATGAACAAAAAAGAATTTTTTGCGCTAAGACTTATGGGAAGTTGGAAGTTTGTGGATGAAATGGACTCCGGGCCGAGCAGTAAGATAAAAACAGTTGGGGGGAAGGCTTTTCGCTAAGAAGAGCTGATAAAAAACCAGGGCTGTAGGGTCCTGGCCGGCGTAGCGCATGGCCAGATTATAACATGCCATGATGCGGAAAGAAATAGGGGAAAATTGAAAGATGGGGATTTTGTACATCTGAGCAATTTCCAACATCATGGGATGAACAGGCAAACGCATGCCTGCATGGAATTGGTCGGCATAGAAGGTTACCCGACCTGCCGGGGCCTGGCAGGCCAAGGTGCCGGCTCGAGGGGCGTAGGGATCATAAGGGTCCTTAATGTTATACTTATACTTAAGATCATCTACGGAGCTTTGGCTAAGAATGGAGTTGATCTTAGGATAATCAGGGGGCGGCGGAGGATACACCACACTCCCTGACGAAGAAGTGGCCACAGGCGCCAGAGCATTGGATGGAGGGGAGAGAGCCGCCGCCACCTCCGGAGGATCCGGTGAGGAAGAGCGTGAGGCCGCAACCTCCTCTAGAATAGTGGAAGCTTCCGCCGCCTCCGAAATTGCGAGCGGCGGAGGAGAAGGAGTTACTGCCACTTCGGGGAGGGCGAGTGAGAGAGAAGGAGTAACCCTAATTTCTGGAGAAGATGACATTATGAAAATTAAAAGGAAAGAGTGAAGAAGGGTACCTGACTCAAGAGGATCGTCGGAATAATTGAGAAATAGTAGGGAGGAGTTCACCGGTGTATTGGGAGAGACGGAGTCGCAAAAGCTGGGGGAAAAAGGGAGAAGGAAAAACAGGAAGTGAAAGAGTGGAGAAGTGAAAATGAAGTCGGCGGGAATAAAAAGCAAAGCGAATGATTTCAAAATGAGGAAATCGAGAAAAGAGGGATTTGATGGGACTTGAGCATTTAATGCGGGCAGGCGAATAGGGCCCCAGAAGATAAGTTGAAGCATTTGGGACCCTAACTAGGGCTGACTAGGCATGCGCGTGGGGGAACGTGACGGTACAATAGCCTGATGGGTGAACATGAGACGCCACTAAACGCCAATAATTAGTTCTGGCCACTTTGGCGTATCTCTGGGGATTCGGGCCAGTACGAGAAGCACTAAAAGATGTGGGGCCCCGCTTGTTAGCTCTACCTCAACCCTTTTTGGGGGGTAGGAGTTGATAGGGCCATATTGGTCAGGCCTGGATTGAGGTAGACCTGAAATCGGTAACAGATAAGAGGGGACGAATTGGCGTGAAGGAAGAGTGGTCAAAGCTCTATCGGAGAAAATGGACTCCGGGCCAGACCTGCTTGAGATTTGGACTAAAAAGACAAGTAGGGACCACCTGTCAGAATCCGCTAACTGAATGGCCCTTAACTCAGGGACCATGTTCCCGAGATTCCGGAAAAGGGGGTCCCCCCACCAGGAAGAACCCATATATGTGCCTGACAGACCTGGAATAAGAGAAGAAATGGCAACGATAACAATCAGAACCAGAGTAGGTCTAAACAGACCTGGCCACCAGCTTACCCGAGAGGGAACAAGTGGGACCACTTGTTCCGAATATGTTTCATAAAA